>JACJUY010002466.1:72558-100302 GCA_014220935.1 Platorchestia sp. MABIK | reverse complement strand
GAGGCGAGGTGGGACAAACTAGAGGCGAGGTGGGACAAACTAGAGGCGAGGTGGGACAAACTAGAGGCGAGGTAGGACAAACTAGAGGCGAGGTGGGACAAACTAGTGGTGAGGTGGGACAAACTAGGATGGCGTGAGCCACGACCATCTGTGCTGCTGAGGGCCGTGGACAAAAGAGGACGTCTTTTTACAGAACAAGACGGGATTTGTCAGCAATGTTGAAATTAGGGAGCCGCAGGAAGTGAATCAGCGGGAAGTGGCCAGCCGAAATGGAGGGATGGTAGCCTCGGGTGGGATTAGGGGGTCACGTGAAGTGGATCAGAGGAAGTGACCAGCCGAAATGGAAGGATGGTAGCCTCGGGAGGGATTAGGGAGCCGCAGGAAGTGGATCAGCGGGAAGTGGCCAGCTGAAATGGAGGGATGGTAGCCGCGTTAGGGATTAGGGGGTCACTAAAAGTGGATCAAGGGAAGTGACCAGCCGAAATGGAGGGTTGGGAGCCGCGGGAGGGATTAGGGGGTCACCAAAAGTGGATCAAGGGAAGTGACCAGCCGAAATGGAGGGTTGGGAGCCGCGGGAGGGATTAGGGAAGTGGATCAAGTAAAGTGGCTCACCGAAATGGAGGAAAGAGGATGCGGGTGACGAATGCCCGAGTCGCTGAAGCGTGATGTGGCAGCCAAGAAAGGTTGAAAGGATGCTTATGCCAATGTAGTCGCCACATACGTCAGCATACAACAGCACATCAGTGGCAAGAAAATGAAGCTTAGTCGTTCACAGACGATGATTAGATGCGCATCAATCATATTGTGAAGTGTTTTTTAACGCCTTATAAGATGCCCGAACTCAATGATGAGTACTTTTGCCCGAGTCAGTCTATACCTAATTTACACACCAGGGTATGGATGGGAATTGTGTATAATGTTATTTTTCCAACGAGAAAAAACGCTGGGCTCAGCTAGGTTCCGAATCTTTGAACCCTCCACACGAAAGGCGAGCGTTGCTAATTACTTGACCACTATGACTTTGGTCAGAGAACGTTGTACTTTAAACCTAAGAGTTAAAGAATGTAAAATGAATTCACTGACCAATAAAACTTGGGTCAGAGAACATGAAACGTTAAACGTGAACATTAAAGACCGTGAAATAGAAAAAAGTCAAGTTCACGCTGGTGGGCTGAGTGTGGCGTGAACATGTTATGCATGCAAAATATTACAAACAGGACAAGGCGAGTTAGCAAAATACCGTCAGTTGTTAATTTTCCCAACCAACAGATAACATATTTTTGGAGTTGAAGGATTATTTTACTAACACGTTGACTGCGATGGGTTAAACCAAAGTTCAATATACAACTCAAATTTAAAGTCAAAAGGTATCATCAATTTATAAGTAGCATGCGTCAAATAGGTTTATTAAACACCATTAATTCTGAAAGATGGTTAAATTTTTTCAAACTACCCATCGATGGGTCGTTCCGCAGCAGGAAGAACTTGAGCACGACCTAACGATGGGTCGAATCGCAAGCCACGTGTCAAAAACAACCGGTAAAAATCCGACCAACGAATCATCGATCAAAGGAAAAGGCAATTAATTTTGAGGATAAATTTGGCTGGAACTCAACCACTCTGACAAGCAGTCAATTTGAATTAAAGAAATATCATTCTACCGTACCCTGAATTTTGCCTAACAGGCATTCAACTTTGACTAAGGGACAGTTAATTTTAATTGGGGGCTGGAAATGCGGACTGACGGTCCATCAACTAGATTGGAAAAGTTAGTTTAAGCCACCCTCACCACAACAAAGGTGTTCAAAAGAGAGGAAGGAGGAAAGCACCATTTCGTCCGGGGTCATGAGAACGGGGAATCTATGCAAATGGTGTGTTATGACGCAAGATCCCCTGCGAGTAGAAACAGCTATTTAAGAAATGAGCCTATGAAACAAGATAAATGTTGAAGAAGAAAGTAGTAGTTTCTGAAAAACAGAAGAGCAGTGACCTGAAAAAGGTGCTTTGAAACAAAACAGGAAAACCTATTCCATCTCAAGAAAAGAAAGGCCTACCTAACTTTCAGCTCGGAAACGGCAATTCCCATTCATACAATTATTGAACAATCCTTGAGGGGACGATCTTTCAATTCGACTAACCGAAGAAGAAAACACTACTATAACCCATTTCAGCCTAAATTTTTACTCATGTTCCTAATATCACAACCACTGTCATTACACTGACGCTGGCATCAGGTTATCACCAACATCAGAATGGGGACGAAACTGCCATCCAACAGAAAGCATCAAAAATTACATTTGGGCACAAATTCGACGAGAAAAATGTTGTGTTGTCATTTTTAGTGACGGTGCCGTATAAATGTCACGTGGAGCTGTTGAGGGTTAAGATTCCACGAAAATATTCGAGCCAAGAGTGTCGGATTGGCCCTCAGTTATGGTCAAAGTTGTCGAATTCATCATCTGTCAATTACAATTCACCAAATTTGAACATTTTCGCCAGAAAAAAGGCTCATCCTGCAACCCTAGCTCTACTGGACGGAATGAGACTAACGCGTGCACAAAAGAAGAGGAACAAGCTTTAACATTTTAAAAGTATTTGCATCGCACTTCAAGTCTCACAGCAGAAGATATATACTAATTGGTGCATCCTTGTCTTACTAAATGGATAACTGCTGCCGCTGTCTGGATTGTCTCACTAAATGGATAACTGCTGCCGCTGTCTGGATTGTCTCACTAAATGGATAACTGCTGCCGCTGTCTGGATTGTCTTACTAAATGGATAACTGCTGCCGCTGTCTGGATTGTCTCACTAAATGGATAACTGCTGCCGCTGTCTGGATTCTATTCAATTTACCTTGGATGAAGCAAATAAAGATGGTTTTGTGTCTGTGAACGCAAAACGAATGCTGTTTGTATTGCTGTTTTACTCCGCTGCACACTTCAGCAAAATTAAATACGCGCGAAAAAGTCAATTATCATTAATTTGTCCTTTTCATTTCCTGCATGAAATTCACCGGAAATCAGTCAAGAAAGACGGCAGTAAACAGTCAAGAAAACTGGGAGGAGTGTGAGTGCGTGGACAGGGAGGAGGAGAAACGGTAGAGTGAAATTTAGAAATACGGCAGATTGAAATGAAGAAATACGGTAGACTGAAATGAAGAAATACGGTGGAGTGAAATTAAATAATACGGAAGAATGAAATTAATAAATACAGCAGATTAAATTAAAAAATACGGCTGAGTGAAATTAAATAATACGGAAGGACGAAATTAAGAAATACGGCGCAGCGCAGTCAAGAAATGGTGGGGAGTGAAATTTAGAAGTGGCGTGGAGTGCCCTCGCGTCAACATCATTAAGGCGATAAAGAGGGCAGATTAGCGCAGAATTAAGGCAGATAAGCACGCTTAGTGTCGCTGCCACAGCCAGGGCCTGCTAATGCATGCCCGCAAAATTCTGAGCGAACATTTCGCAAGAAATATTCTCCTGACAAAATTCGTCCCAAGCGCATTGCTCATAGGGTTGGGTCAATTTTCCGTGAGACTGCAAACTTCGGCTAAAAATGAGTGCAAAGCTTAATTATGCATAAACGAAATCAAGTCACATTAACAGCAGATCAGAAGCAAGACACGAAGCTTAGTCGTTCATAAGCGAAGCTTAGCTGCGCATAAACGAAGTCAAGTGACTCAAGTCATAGCAACAACAGATCTGTGGCAAGAAAACGAAGCTTAGTCGTTCACAAACGAAGCTTAGATGCGGATAAATGAAGCCTAGCTGCACATGAGTGACAGCAAGGGACAGCAACAACAGATCACTGGCAAGAAAACGAAGCTTAGCCTCCGGAAGACCCATCGGACACCAACCAACGTTAACACTTAGTACCTCGAGGTTGTTTGGCCAAGGCGAGCTGCTGCTTGCGTCACGGCGACGTCACGCGGCCGGCAACACAAACGGAACTCAAGTAAACATTTGCGAATCCAAAATTTGCGCGAACTGCTTGTGTACGATGCGCACATGGCCGTGTCTTCCTTCGTTCTGCAACTGCAGGCTAGGGAGCCGAGAAAGAAATTAATCTTACAGCAAACTTGAGCATCTTTGAGGGAGCAGAAGAGAATAGCTGTTCTTAACACTTTGACTGCGACGTGAGCCACCGGTGGCCCACGGAGGTAATTTTCATAATGCTGCTGACCAACCAGTAGTCACAAATTCAATTTCCATAAATACTTAATCAAAATGAAAAAAAAGCTGGATCCAGTTAATGTTTGCTATTTTCAAAACCGCTTGCTACAATTTAATATAAATTTTAGTTGAATATTGAACTTCAGTTTTACCAGCCGCAGTCAAAGTGTTAACTACTCTCCTGCCACGTAGTTATTGCACCTCTCTAGTCATTAGAGTTGGGCAAAAAATAGGCGTGACAACAGCGGCGGTCGATGACAGCTAAGTTGTGGGACGTCTCCCAAATGTGATCCCATCCACTGTTGACATTTCGTGCGCTTTCCCACCAAAATGAGCCATTTGTAACGCACAGCGGCTTTAGCTTGGCGGTAGTACAGAATTTGAAGTAAAATTCAATTTCAAGATGCACCGGCGTATCTGTCTGATACTTTCTCACGTCTCCGTGAAAAATGTCGTCATTCTCAGAGCATTAAATTGAATCAGTGAAGTAGTTTGCATTTAATGGTATTGTTTAATGGGACACATGTGTTTTTGGAAAAGTATATTTCTCAAAATTGGCGTTCAACAGTTTACATAGATTTATCATTTTCAACTGAAATTTAATATTCATTACAATAATATCAGTTACCAACGTCTTGCGGACGTTGGTAATTCATTCCGACCTTGGGATAGAAGAAATAAAAACCTGAATTAATCTTCTTTTTTCCAGTATTTCAGTGGGACAAGAATTTCCCCATCATGTGCAAAAAGCAGTGCGCATAATTCATCCTCAGCTTCATATAGAACTGATTACAATATTTCATCCCAATATTATGCAGTTCACGTTTAAAAAATACCTTGGTATGACCTGACGAGCACTGTGCATGCATGGTACTGAGTATACAGGTAAACATGTTCCTACGAGGTTGTTTCATTTCACACAGTCAATTATCTGATTGAAAATTGCAACTCACAGTGAACAGTGTTTATGTCAAAGGGTTCAATAACAGCACACTCACACAAAAAATGGTTTCCAGTTGTCAGGTTTAGAATGTCCTAATTTTCAACACGAAACGAACTAAGAAAATCAATTTCAGTACTCCCACTGTCTCTAATTTTCAAATCCTTCGAAATTTCGCAGCTTTTTTCAGTGATGCTAGCTTATTATAGCTTCCTGTCTAGGAGCTGGGCAACATAATGACCGTAACTTCGCTTCATTATGTTCATACGAGGTAATGAGCAAGCCTAATAAATGTACGAACTGCTCTGGAATCCTCGTAAATACTCAACGAGTAAATCTGTGACGCTGCCCGGCTCGTTCTCGCTCTTTGAAGTTGACTGCTTTGTGCCTTGAAATGAAATGGTCACAATCTTCATGATCTGCAGACAATTATAATCATATCATGTTCCATTAGAGTAGAAAGATAATTGTAAGAAAAAAAGAAAATTATCGCTAAAACTAAAACTTTGAAACTAAAAAATGCCTGTGACGAGTCACAAATATTTCAAGCAATCTCAAATGCAAGATAAAATGGCTGTACGCAAAAATTTCGTCGACTGTCTGATAGGCGATTTGTATAGCTCCCACCTGTCTATGACAGGTAATTTTATCATATTACTTCCTTATCAAAGAATTTTGCCGTCGTAAACCTTGTGAAGGACAATCGTAAAGCCTTTATGACAACGGGCATCTGTGATATGAGGGGATGTTAGTAGGGCAACTTCCGCGTAATGAACTGGCGAGTGTACGAGTGCGTGAACAGGGAGGAGTACGAGTGTGTGAACAGGGAGGAGTACGAGTGTGTGAACAGGGAGTACGAGTGTGTGAACAGGGAGTACGAGTGCGTGAACAGGGAGAACGAGTGCATGAACAGAGAGGAGTACGAGTGCGTGAACAGGGAGGAGTACGAGTGCGTGAACAGGGAGTACGAGTGAGTGAACAGGGAGGAGTACGAGTGCGTAAACAGGGAGTACGAGTGTGTGAACAGGGAGTACGAGTGCGTGAACAGGGAGAACGAGTGCATGAACAGGGAGGAGTACGAGCGCGGGAACAGGGAGGAGTACGAGTGTTATACTCTCCAGTATAACTGTCTTTGGTCTCCGACCAAAGAAAAAAAAAGGAAACAACGCTAAGAACTGGAGGAGATGACTGGCCAGCATTGCAATCCATTAAACGTTCCAAAAGAACATTTGTAAGACTGAGTCTGCGAGAACATCATCACGAACCTTCTGGAAAGAGCGCCTTAACAAGGACGGACATCAAACATCGTTATGACGAGGAAGAAATGCCTACAGCATATTGCCAGGAACCTCAACGTACGACTACATGTTGTTTTTTTCTTAATATTGTGTATTCTAAACGGGATTTTATTATAACTATATTTATTGAATTAATTATCCATGTATTTGAATTGTTTAGGAAGTAGCTCCTGTTTATATTTTAGAGCGGTAATATCAAAATTATTTACTAGCAACTCAGGGAGGTGGCGTCGACCGAGAGGCTTGCCTTCATGAGGGGAATCAGTGGGGCACGGGCAGCGATACGAGATAGAAGTGGGGCTGTGAACGATAAACTGCCCCGGTCCGTTAGGACTGAGGATGCATATACCTCTGGTATACCTCTTGCTTTAAAAGATAAATCATCAAATCAACAATATCCAATTAAATTATCAAACACATTCGAGCCCTCAACAATATGTATAACATTTACGTTAGCGCACCTTCGCTAAGTGATCATATTGTGCCGCCAAGCGTAACCTCCAACGTTACCTGTCAGCTATGATGCTGAAACCGTGGACCTGCTGTGAGAGGCCGACCTGGCAACATCAACCCACTAAGATGAGTTTCCCTCGTTTACCTATCTATGCTCTTATTTCAAACTTCTAAGTATGTAGGATGCGTATTCTGTCATAGAGTGATAACATTCATTAATATGTAATATCCCTTTCGATTGGAGATGCCTTTTATTTGACCTTTTGTGGTGAGATGAGTCAGGAGAGAAAAAGAGACGATCGTTCGAAAGAAATGAATGATAATGATTACCGCAGATCACGTTACCGAAGATTACAGAAAAACATTCGAATATAATATTAATAAATAGTAAAATGTTCCCTTAATGGGTGGTGGCAGCTTCAATTTGATTAATAAATCATAGAAAATATAATAATTGTGACGAATATGTGTATGTCACGACGATTAAAAGATTCGAAAGATCATGCTCCAGCGAATAATCTGACACGCGAATTATAACAACGATGTTCCCATCAGCGAGGGAGAGGAAACCCATTACACGAGTGTGTGAACAGGGAGTACGAGTGAGTGAACAGGGAGGAGTACGAGTGCGTAAACAGGGAGTGCAAGTGCGTGAACAGGGAGTACGAGTGAGTGAACAGGGAGGAGTACGAGTGCATTTTGTAATGATCTTCGTGCGTGTGTGATTAATTCGAAAATAACATTGACATTACGGCAAACTCAAATTCCACCGTTCAGCTACATTATAATGATCGTTCTCGCTGTTTAGTTCTTTTATCGTATTCGTAAGTCATTTATTTCTGATGACGTATTTTCAGTAAATTTTCTGATATTCGATAATTGCAAAGGATTAAATAAACAGGCTTCCAAATTAGTTATTTAATATAGAAATGATGACTTGAAAAATAACGATGACTTCTGATTCAAATAGTTAACACAATCGATGGACAGGAATTTATCTATAATAAGCACATATCGAGGTGAGGCCTCGTTACTGAATCAGTTAGCAAAACACATATTATCTAATACATAATGTGAATTTACGCGTACAACTTAGTTACAGAATAATGCTCCGTACACTGTAAGCAAATGCAGATTCCTACACGTAAGATAACAGGAATGAATGGTAATTGTGGACATATGAAGAATTGATACTCATCTGCACTCAAATTACAGATTGGCGGCTAAACCAATTGAGTCAATTGGTGTACAATGAATCGCCGTCTCGCATACCCGCGAGGGTAGCGGACGAATACACCCGACTTCTTTCTCACAACGCTGCCCTCCTCTTAATGCCTAGACGCCGTCTCGCAGACGAACAGCCACAGTGACGGTGTTATGATTGGGAACATACGTGTCCTGGTTCACGATTCTTTACATTAATAATTTACCGGAAATAGCAAGTGTCGTCAGATAATTAGATTAGATTACGCTCACCTATTAATTAACAAGTATTTATACGGAATGAACAAGATTCTAGGTGTCTACGAATAGAGTTTGAGATATGTGAAGAGAAAATAGAGGTATCTAGCACTACAGCTCCTTCAAGACGCTGGGGGGACGTGGAGTTCTCCAGAGTGGGGGTGTCAAGATGGGGTAGCCTTCAAGCGACGCTTCTCGACGTACTGAAGTAACCGTTGGTTGCGATGTTCGTAGAGCTGAGCACATGCTGCGCTTATCGACGAAAATATTTTCGGTGAATACGGTTCTTTTCGAAAGGTGATCGTTGGCCAAACGAACCCTTCTTCGTAACGTTTATTTAAACACGACGTAGGGTTGAAGCGTAAACCATTACAGTGCGAGTGCGTAAACAGGGAGTACAAGTGCGTAAACAGGGAGTACGAGTGCGTGAACAGGGAGTACGAGTACATGAACAGGGAGGAGTACAAGTGCGTGAACAGGGAGGAGTTCAAGTGCGTGAACAGGGAGGAGTACAAGTGCGTGAACAGGGCGGAGTGCGTGAACAAGGAGATGTACAAACTGGTGAAACTTAGTTACAGGCACGTACTCAGTCGCGTTAATGTTTATTTTACGGGTGCTATGTTACCAACATCCTGGTCTTAAAATTTTTTCCGTTTGAATTTTTTTAATCGTACTGCTGTTACAAAACTCGCACTGACGTCAGGTATTTCACTGACGTCAGAAAGATAGAGGAACTGTGGCAGTGATATTGAGAGAACTCCTTCGGGTGACAATTCGACAAGAAAGACGCCATAGCAGATCTGTTTTTAGAAAAATATTTTGACATTCACCCATATAGCACAGGGTGGATTTCAGGGAAAAATGGACATTGAAATTTTATCAAATTACATACATGCCACAATAAAATTCTCAAGATGAAGGTCGAACGTTCCTAAAGCGTCAAGGAAATCAGGAGAGTGATAGAGTAAGGCCATTTTGGTGAGGTGCAGAATTTTTTACAGTTCTAGATACTGCGTGGTTGTGTCGTACAGGTACGGTCGTATTTGGCGTAAAATAATTGAGATCTTAAGTACACGTGCAAATCGTGGATCCCAAGTGGTTGCAGGAAAGGAATCATCATTTATCATGATGAATGAATCATTGAATATGGTGAACGAATCATCATTCATTACGATGAATGAATCATCATTTATTACGATGAATGAATCATTTTTAATTTTGCTGTTTGAATCATCTTTCCTTACTAAATCATATTCTATGAAAACCTTATAAAAAATTTTTCTTGAAGGCAATATAGGATAGCGTAATCAGAAATAAAAATTGAAATCAACGAAGTCCGGAGAGAATCATGAATAAACAACCATCTTTCATCAACAATTATTTCAAACCATTTCAAGTAGAAAGTTTTGTTTATACCACAAACTTTGAATATTAGGTAGTGTGAAAGTCCTCTTTTTAACTTTGCAGACTTCAACACTAAAACTTCATCCCCAGAATAGTATTTACAGCATTTTACTGAAGCTTTTCTATGCAGAGATCCACAGCATTTTCAGGAAAAAATTCACCAAAGTAGCGTAAGAAATTCAACATTTATCAATATTAATATTGCATTAGGTTCTTAGTTTCAAAGGTTCAGATGTTACGGAGCCTTTTTTATGCAGCGATCATGAGCATATTCAAGAAAATATTCACTTTTAAATAGCGTAAGAAATTTAACATTTGGCAATTCAATGTTAACATCGCAATTTAAGTTCTAAATTTTGAGAAGTTAAAGTTTCGTACGATCAGGGAACAACAACGCACAGCATCTCGAAGTTGAGGAGACTGCAACTCACCAAATGAGGCCCGGCTGAGAGTTGCAGTCTGCAACTTCTGATTCTCGAGTTCGGGATTTCAATCCTAAATTGGCTCAACTTTTAAAGTTAACAGGGGAAAGAATAAATACAACAGTTTATTAGTTTAATAAAAACTAATATTAAACTAATATTAGTTTACTAATATTAGTTACTATTAGTTAATATTATTTTACTAATATTAGTTACGAATCCGAACTAATTTTCGGGATTTCAATCCCAAATTGGCTCAACT
The DNA here is from genome assembly GCA_014220935.1 of Platorchestia sp. MABIK. NCBI lineage: Eukaryota > Metazoa > Arthropoda > Malacostraca > Amphipoda > Talitridae > Platorchestia > Platorchestia sp. MABIK. The sequence goes on along the minus strand of JACJUY010002466.1, from coordinate 89,887 downwards.
TTTAACGTTAACAGGGGAAAGAACAAATAAAAACAGTTCATTACTAATAAAGTTAGTATAAAAATAAGCATTAGTTTTTGAAATGTCTTCGCACAAAGACCTTTTTTTGGTAAGCGTGCATGGCTATCATTACAGCTCATGTCAATGTTTTACCAAAGATTGAGAGAAAAATATGAAAAAGTATTCACATGGTCAAGTTATTGTAAGTTTGGCAATGCTTATAAATAATACACGTTGTAATAAAACGTATAAAGACAGAGATAAATTGCTGGTATTGCAGAGAAGAACATTGGAAATCAATAAAAATAACCACACAAAAATCAACTTCACTTTTTTATTCTGTTTCACGTATAACACGTTCCCCGAGTATTGGGCCAAATGTGTATCAATAGGTGAATCGCTCATTCACGTACCGGTATTAATGAATGAAATTTCATCTGTTTCGCTACCTTTTAAAAAATCTAATCATATGAGGTGAAATGTAATAGTGTAATTATATTTTCATATTTCTAAAGAAATGAAAACATGTATTCGAATAGTAAAGTCAATTTTCGAGTTCTTCTAATAACAACCTTACAAGGCACAATTTAGTGCGGCCTCGAGGGAACGCGGAATCAATGCACAAGGAGCATAGAAACATTAAGTTGAGAAAGAAGTTCATGAAACAAGATATAAGTTGAAGAAGAAAGTAGGAAGTGCTGGAAAACATGACAGCAGTGACCCGAAAAAAGATGGTCCGTAACAAAGCAAAAAACCAATTCCATTTTAACAAAAGGAAGGCCTACCTTATTTCCGATAGTTACACTTAATTAACGGGGATAGTAAGAAATTTATTTCGTTACTTTTACAGCGCTTGTTGGTTAAATATCCTCTCAACTCTGTTCATTTACAGAGATAGCTAAAAAATATAAATCGTTTTGACTCATCTCCAGAGCTCATAAAAGTCAAGTTCTGTCATTACACCTCATTTGCTGTGATAGTTGAAAATTAAAATCGGTATTAAAGCTCAGTAACGGAGCTTGTTAAAACGCCACACTGCTACAACACCTCATTGGCGGTGCCAGTGTGGAACGCGATACCGTTAGTTCTCCATTACATCGTTATTAACGCAAAAATGCTACAGCACCACCTCGATCACGGAACCAACAACTACCGACGTCAGGAGATCTCAAAGAGGCCCCTTAAACAGCGACCTCGAGTTTCGATACAAAGAGTAAACGAGAATGATCGCGTTCACTCACCATTTATGGACTTCAAAGGAAAAAATTATGGTTCATTTTCGTAGAAGAGAAATACTGTAGAGCTGCTCCCGTGGATGAGAAGAAAAACTGCCTGAAGCCGATTCTTTAGGGTGATCCTTTGGATTAGAATAACGCAAGATATTTTAGGCGGCGAAAACAGGTCCTGTTTTCACAGGGATTAATGCGCTGGATCTTAAGTGGAAGTAATTAGATTTCTTAGCGCTGCCCTGGGAGGGAATTTAAAATACATTGGATGTTTGTGTCTGAAGCTGCTGGGGTTTTTATGGGAGTGCAAAACCCGAGTTTGAGGCTTTTTCATCTACTGTGGAGGTTAGAAAGGGGAAAATAAGAATGCAGATGTGTGATGTCGAAAAGTCGAAGCTTTTTCATTTTGAAACTTGATCTACTTGATGAAATTAGAAAGGACTTTCTAATGGAATGAAAAAATGATTATTATTCTCGCTTTCAGTGTAAAAAATCGGATAGAAAAAACCTTTTTAACGGAAGGAAACATGAAAGGAATTAATTAATTAATTTTAAGTTAGTTTTAGCCTCCCTTTCCCACAACAAAGATGTTCAAAGAGAGGAAGGATGAAAGAGCCATTTAGTATGGTGTTAAGGAAACGTGGAATCTATGCACAAAGGCTGTTCCTGCAATGGATCCTGTGCGCACAAAAACAGTAAGATGCGAAAGAAAGTTATGAAACAAGATAAAAGTTGAAGAAGAAAGTCAGAGGTGCTGAAAAACAGGACAACAGTGAACCGAAAAAAGGTGGTTCTTAACTAAACAAAAACGTTTCATTTCAACAAAAAGAAGGTCTATCTAACTCACAGCAAAGGACCTCACATTTTTTCCCCTGGGAGCGCTAATCCCCATAGATACAACGGTTGTATCCCCCTGAGGGGAACATAAAATGAAAAACTTTGAGAAAATTTGACAGAAAAAAAGATGAAATGAATGTGAAAGAGACATGCAACAACAGCTTTCAATACCTGGAATAGTTCTTCATACCAGTAATAGGTCTTAATATGAGTAATAACATTTAACGCCCGTAAAAAGCTTTAACGAATGTAACAGCCCTTTAATCCCGGTAAGAAATTACAATGCCAGTTACAAATTTCGACACCAGTAACAGATTTTAATACCAGTAACAACTTTCAGCAATAGTAGCAGCTATAAATACTAGTCACGACTTTCAATACCAGCAATAGGTTTAAATTCAAGCATTAACCTCCCATACTTGTAACAGTTTCAATCCCAGAAACACGTTTTAATACCACCAACAGCTTTCAATACCACCAACAGCTTTTAATACCACCAACAGCTTTTAATACCACCAACAGCTTTTAATACCACCAACAGCTTTTAATACCACCAACAGCTTTTAATATCACCAACAGCTTTCAATACCAGCAACAGCTTTCAATACCAGCAACAGCTTTTCATACATGTAACAGCTTTTCAAACCAGCAACAGCTTTTAATACCAGTATCACGTTTTAATATGAGTAACAGGTTTAATCATTGAAAGTGCTGCTACGGCCCGAATTTTCATTTTCCGCACTTCCATAGGCGCAGAGAGAGAGAGCTTGCTCCACAATGTCGCTGATGCGAACCGTTCTCTATTGTGAGCGCACAACCGCTTGCGCGTAATGGAGTCTGGCCAGGTTAGCAAAGCTCAAAAGAAAGAAAAATCCTGATCTTTACATGTATTGCAGAGATGGAAGATTTGTTGTCAGAACTTCAAAGTCGACAGACATGCGGAAGCAAGCTGGAAAATTGATAGAAAGACCGAAAGGAACGGGATGGTCTTCTGTACTGCAGAAAACTAGGTAGAGGAGACGGGTGCGATGAATAAGATTGAAATGACGTTCAGTGCTGCAAACGCATTTCGAATGCGTTGAAATGGACTGAATATCATGCGAGGGAGTATCTGGGATCTACAGAGAATTTGCCGGTACGGAAGTGAGAAGTGGAAGAGAAAAGGCAGGAGACAAGAGGTAGACGTAGAAAAGTGATTGAGGTAGATGCACTGAAAGAGGTAGAAGAGGATGTTAAAAATGAGGTAGAGGGAAATAGATAACGCGAGGTGTAGAGTGAAATCCAAAAAGAAGTAGGGGTAGGTAAAGCAACAGTAGAGAGAGTGAAAGAGTGAAGTAGAAAAAAAAACTAGAGGGTGGAGGTGCAAGAAAGGTAGAGAGAGAGTGAGAGCATAGGAGAAGTAACAAATGCAAGAGGGAGAGAGCAGTAGAGAAAAATCAAATGAAAAAGAGAGTGAGAGAGAGCAGTGGAGAAAGAGAAGATGCAAGTGAGAGAGAGAGAGAGAGAGAGAGAGAGAGAGAGAGGGAGAGAGAGAGAGAGAGAGAGAGCTATTTGCTTAGGCAACAAGAGGAGAGTGTGTGTGAGAGAGAGAGAGGTAATGCGAGAGGGCAAGAAGCCACGGTCAGGGTTGACAATATCGCCGACTCAGCACAAATGTGATGGAATGCCTGCGCTGAGCGCTGCCGCTGCCACGCCGCTGTGTGCTGCTCATACACACCGGGGCCGCACAGGCCCATCTTCAATATTGAATAACAATCCATGCACCCCTGATATATATGCAAGAAAATCCCCATTTTCAGTATAAAATAGGTATCAGTGATTCCCTGCTACATATGCAGGGTGGCTACACAACCCCATCTTCAATGTTAATTAACAATCCATGTACCCCTTATAAATATGCAGGGTGGATCATAAACCCAATCTCTGATATTAAACAGCAATCCATGTATCTCTAATACAACCACAGGGTAAGCCAGAAAACCACATCTTTAACAACAAATAGTAATTCATGTATCCCTGATACATATGCAATGTGGATCACAAAACCAGATCTCTGCTTTGAAATAGCAATCCATGTATCCCTGATACGTATGTAGAGTGAGCTCGAACCTCCATCTCTGATATCAAATAACCATCCACGTATCCCTTATACATATATAGGGTGGATTACTAAACCCCATCTCTGATTTTATATAGAAATCTATGTTTCATTTATGCACTTCTCTTACCACTTAAATAAACAGCACGAAAATAATGCGATTAATTTTTGAGTTATTGCCACTGAACATCAGAGTTCTGCTCTTACAACGGCAGGCTGCCTACGGAAAACTTTCGTGAGCATCTCCGTTTTGTTAACCGCCTGTAAAAAAAAAGACATTCACGTCTATTCCACAAAAAAATTCTTTCCGTCTTTTGTGAACTACTTCGGAAATGAGAATGAAAACTTATGTTACAGTTCATGCTCATGTTACCGCGAAAATTTTTTTAACAAAAAACAAAACTTATTTGCTTGCATACTGCCAGGTAGGAACCATGAACAATTTTATTGTTTCGACGCACTCAGTCAAAAATTCATTTAGAAAGTTGGCGAAAAGTTACGTAATGATTATAACAATCTTTAATTCCTCACGTTGAGTCGCAAATAATCGGACATTTAGACCACTAGACTAGCCCGGGTGTGGGACGCTCACACAGCACGCGGCTGAGGAAGCAAAGAATGCCTGATAATTTGCGATGACACCAGAGCAGCAATAGATTACTTCAAGCCTTTGAGTGCGACGTGACCCACCGGTGCTCATTGAGGGGATTTTCATAATGCTGCTGACCGACCTCTCACTAACTCGATTTTTATAAATACTTACTAAAATTAAATACAGGCACGATCTATAATAACGTTCATTATTTTCGAATTTTATCTTTAAAAGTAACTCCAATTTGAGTTGGATATTAAACTTCAGTTTAACTCGTATCAGTTAACTTCTTAAAAATCAGTGCCGCACCGCAAAGCGACAGCTGCGTATACTCGTTTGCAGAAGTAGATGACGTGTGTCTTGAGGTGAAAAACTACTCACGTTAGTTACCCGAGCGAATGTTAAAGTCTTCATCAATATCATGTTATGGGAATATAAGAAGAACTTGAAGAAGAAGAAGAAGAGTCGCAAGAAAATGTAACACACCTTTGTATTAACTTGACGGTCAAAGAAACTTGAAGTTATCCCCGAAGTTAAGAGTGAGCGGACACTCGCCTGTAATCTTCAAAAAACGAGAACGGGAAAAAGGGGAATCGTGACGAGTTTCAGTGATACAGGCAGTGATCGTCTCAACTTGAGTGACGATATTGAAGAGTCTTGTTGTCTGGAGCATCTTGAAGTATCTTGGAGTCTCTTGGATCATTTTCAAGCATACTAAAGCAAATTGAAGTGTACAGAAGCTTATGGAAGCCCTCTGAAGCAACGGAACGCACACTGAAGTATTCTGATACGTACTGGCGATCTTTGAAGCAGACAGACGCATCAACTTGAAGTACATTCAAGTGTTCTCTCGTTAGTAGGATTATACTGAAATTTGCACGCTACTTAGCGCAACAATGTGAGCGGCGCGCGTAGAAGGAGAAATGCGATCCGTTCCGTACATGTGAGCGTTCTAGCATCAATTAGTGAGCAATAAACATCACGCTTTTTACAACCGGTGAGTGGCTCATAGCAAACAATTTATAACGCTGCAATAGAAACAATTTACCGAGGTAAAAAAATGTATATCGTATTCCAATTAAGTGCTCATGGACGTTAGCGAAAACCACTCGCATGGCTTTCGTATCACAATTGATGAGAAATGCACTTCTTCAGATGGAGTTAAGAATTAGTTCTAGGACTTGGAACGTTTCAACTATCTTTCTGAAGCCACTTCAAAGTCATACTCCACGTGACCTGATGATTGACTGTGAAGGTATTTTTATTACTGGCATTCATGCTACAACCTTTTTTGTGATCAATAGTGAACACGACCCGTCAGAAACAAGGGGATTCGATATTTTCCTTGTATAAATCCTTCAGATGTGAACGACGAACAAATAAATCCTTCCTGATCCTATAGTAATAGCGATTAAGATATTCTTGTACTTGTGCACTGACGAAACTCGTATCACAGGTACGGTCATTAAGCATCCTTCATATCAAATCTAAAAAGCTGTTTCTTTATTTCTTCTTTCTAAGCAAATATAAAAATAAATAACACACCAAGCGTATTATTAGGCCCAAGACTAGCGTTTCTCTGTGTGATCAACAGCCACGCAACTCACTGCGAGCACGGGGTCACCAAAGCGCGCGGTGAGTTGCAGCACAAGAGTTTGCCTGAGTTTTTGACTCGCCACAACGTGTAAAGAACCCGCCTTACGCACACAGTGCAGGGTTAACATTCAACACGCACGCGTTTGCGTGCGTGTTTTAACTAAACTCACGAGCGCGCGCGTTAGTGCGATAAGTCGTGTTGTTTCAGTGCAAACAATCGAAAGTTCACACACAGTTTCTCCAGCGCTGTGAAGGCTCGATTTTAAGCATCGAACTTGAACGACTCAAGACAGCAGGAATGCGTGCAAATTCCTGGTACTCAATGCGTGACTAGTAAACGAATTTTGAAGTTGCCTGAAATTCCGATGAAGGGTGGCACAAAAAATGGTCTTTACGCTACGTATCAGTGATACGACACAAATCGCATCTATACAAGCTATTGAGTTGTAAGCACGGTAAAGGAAACAAGGTAGGGTCAAACTAGTCTTTTTTTCATCGACTTTGTGGGTTTACAATGGCAATGAACCAATGGCAACGCTCATATTGCTTCAGGTAGCACTGCTACCTCCGAATCTGTCTCGACTATTGGCCTAACGACATTGCGTTTTGGTGACGTCATAAAGTTTGTTTGAAATAAAGCCTTTCTATTGGCTAGCCGAACTGGAAGGTTATTTTCCCCCATAGAAATGACCCTACCTTGTTTCCTCTACTGAGCTTTGTGTGTCGGTGAAGTGGTGTGATCGCTTTTTTTCACAAAATTCGTTCGGAATGAATAAGACTGTTATGTACCAAGGTACAAACTGTGAAATTCCACCACCAAAAGAGTGAACGGCAGAACGTAGACCTTACGCCCGATCGGTTAGTAGTTAATCAACGAAGAAAGCAAGCTCAGCATAGGGAAGGCGACAGAGAAAAGTGCTCAGCACTCTTCGACGGTTGAGCGCTGCTAACCGCCTCAACGAATCTACAGAAGCAGCGGCAGTCCTTGCGGCTATTTAAGTATTCGTTGACTGTTAGATAGAATCATTATAGTACGAGATTTCCTCTTGTAAAGGTCTGTTAGTGCCACCTTTTGACTTGTTAATTTAAAACTCAGCCGGCACTCTGAGAGAGAGTCTATGTAATCTCTGTGTAACTTAATATCGACAGATCCGATTTAACGTAATTACTAGACCTTTAACTCGCCACCATCGCTGCGTACTCCAAGTTAAGTTCTTTGGGATTGTCCATTATTTTATCATCCTCGATATTTGCTAGTTTCATCAACCTCTTGTCATAAGTGTGTTCACCCTTCGTTAAAACAGTAAATGTATGGCCGTACTAAGGTATGTGTTTAATATATCCTGCTAAAATAAACCGTAAATTTGAAGGTCAACCTTGAAACGACTGATGAAGTAGGAATAACAGTATAATTGCATTGAAAAGAAAAGAAGGCTACGACAGACTACCAGTGTTTATAGCCAAACTGGTTTATTAGATGTAGATATTGCATTGAAATTTTCTGTTTAAACACTACTATTGATAAAACATTCGCTTTCATATTACGTATAACATACAACATGGGTTATATATCCAACAATTCCTTTATCGTTTCAATGTTGACTAAAATGAGTACAAATAAATTTGTTAAAACTGCTCTTTTTAAATTAACTGCTGTGTTCTGATAAGATCAACGAGACACTCTCATGTTCTGTTGGCAAAAATGTGAAAGATTACCTGCCAGCTGTCATTTTCCCGCACTCGTTGAGACTATAGGAGACAACATTCCAATGGCAAGTTCTGAAGAGAACATGGATGACTTCCGACAACTTGGATGCTCTATTGAATTTCGCATTGGACGCGGATGACATCCGATAACTTTAATACCTTCTTGAATACTCCATTGATAACTTTGAACATTTTGAACATCACATTTACATATGTATTTTGTTCCATACTTCAATGATTATATTTTTTAGACATTGAATTGTAATACTTTGCTTAATTTACATGTGTACAAATATCCTGTCTCGAAAATTACTAATACGAGTAATTCATATCTACTTGAATAGTGTCATAAATGACGTTCAAATGAAATTAAAATCTGGCATCCGCTCACTTTCGTTACCAAGGCAAAAAACATATTGTGGCAATGAAAATTGAATCTATTGTTCAAGAAAAGGCAACTTATCACGAGGAAGATGATATTTTGATGTGTTTATTAATTCATGTAATTCTTTGGTGTCCGCTTTTTTTAAGCAGTTTCTTTGATTTGTTTTGAAAGATGCTCAGTGATCGTATCTGTGATACGAGTTTCCCCAATGCACAGGTACAAAAATATTTTTTTCGTGGATACTATCAGGATGGATATATTTGTTCGTCATCCACACCTGGATACCCTACAGGAACGAAGAGCACCGCGACACTTTGGAATACCAATAGCAAATAAATAGCAGGTACAGCTGTCGCATTTTTTATTATAAATATAAATCCGTACAGTTTTTCCAATCACCAACGGAAATGTAATCTCACATAAATAAAAGTACTTGAGAACTGTATCTGTGATACGGATTTTGCTGTCTCACGGGTACAGGCAAAAAATTCAAACTACCGTTTTTAGGGGGTAGATAAATTTGCTTAAAGTTCATAAGCGAACGCTGATGAATTGAAAAAAATTCGAGAAATTAAGGAAACTGTCATAGACAGGCAAAATCACACCCTCTGAGTTGTTCATGTAAAGAGCAATGCTGTTTTACAACACCAGCATAATTAACACGTTCCTCGCGTATGGGGACATATGTGTACCATTAGGTAGATTGCCCATTCGCGCACCGATATAAATGAATGGCATTTCATCTGTTTGGCGACTTTTTTAAAAATAAAATGCCATCGCACGAAGTGAAACGTATCGAGCAATTGTATTTTTCAAATTCCTTGGGAAAGATAAAAATGTATGTGAGGTGTAAAGTCGATTTCCCAATTCTGCTACTCACAACCTAACCAAAGCGACCGTTAACAACCGCACAACCCGGGTGAACGTGTTGAGGATTCACGCGCCGTATCGATCATACTGAAAAGCGCACATCCAAGACAGATTTGTTTCAACAACGAATTAAATTTGTAGAATTAATTCAGATTAATTTTGACTCGGAAAACACGTGCTCATCCGTGGACTATAAAAACTAATTCCCGATTTCTTTTACAGGCACCGTTCGATTTTCGAATACATGAATTGAACGGCTTAATTGCGCGCACTGGTAGGAAATACATAGCATAAATCTCGAGATCACTCACCGGCCTCGAGGGAGGGCAGCACGTGGGTGGGGGGCCCGCAGTGCCGCCGGACCTGAGGACAACAAGGGCACTTTAGCATAGATAAAAAAAGAGGTTCATCTTTAGCACATTTGAGATTGGCAACGTCACTTTCGCATAGCTAAAAAATGAGGTACATCTTTTGCACATTTAAAAAAGGCAACTTCACTTAAGCAAAAAAAGAGGCACATCTTCAGCACATTGAAAAAAATGCAATGTCACTTTAGCATAGATTAAAAAAGAGGCACATCTTTAGCACATTTAAAGAAAGGCAACGTCACTTTAGCATAGATAGAAAAGAGGTTCATCTTTAGCACATTGAAAAAAAGGCAACGTCACTTAGCATAGAAAAATAGAGGCATATCTTCAGCATATTTAAAAAAATGCAATGTCACTTTAGCATAGATAGAAAAAGGGGGACATCTTAAGCACAGCAAAAAAAGAGACATGGTTATTTTAGCATAGATAAAATAAGAAGTACATCTTCAGCACAGCTAAAAAAGGGGCAAAGCTTCCGCGTATTTAAAAAAAGAGGCACAGCTTCAGCACGGCTAAAAAAGGAGCAGCATAGAGTGCTACTATAGCGTGAGGTCTACCGCCATATATCGCCTACCCAAGTGCAGTTTGAGATGTACAAATTAAGTTTATAGCACTAAATTAAATGTATAGAAATCAGTAATATCTCTTGGTAACCTAACTTAACATCATGCTATAGTACTAGCTAGAGGTAGATCGCATGCTACAGTGCGGTAGACCTCACGCTATAGCAGCACCCAGCACAGACTATAAAAATCATTCCCGATTTCGTTTACTGGCAGCAATAGATTTTCGAGTACATGAATTGAACAGCTTAATGAACTTTAGACAATTGTTCCCAGCGTCGTTATCTAAGGAGGTTAGTTCTGAATATTAGAAAAAATGTAAAATTAAGAAGGGCTCACTCGAATCGGAATGTTTTTCGAATTCGATATATCAATGGGTCAAAATCACTCGATGCATTTGGTGTGTAAGTCAGGGACGCTTCCTCGATATTGTGATATTGTTGCTTGTTGATTACGCATGACTACCTTACGGATTTAAAGCTAAAGTTTATTGTTTAGTTCACTTTTAATATCTACCTTCATTGGAGTCGCTTGTTATAGCATGCAAGAATGGAGTCAACGAGAATTTCATTTTGACTAAATACATTTCCAGAAATTAAAATATATTTTCTCAAATTAAATCGAATTCAAATTTTTTTTCAGCTTGTCATTTTGACTGACAAATATATATTTCTAATTACATGAATTGTAAAGTTTTAAATTTCAAAACAAGTATGAAATTTTGCACGTGCAAATAACACACACATTATTTTATTCCAACCTTAAAGAAGTGAAAATCAAACCCTAAGAAAAGAAACGTAAAAATACACTTCAATTAGTAACACAACCACCCAGGCTTTTGTGTGAAAAAAAGAAAAATAAAAAAAACGACAAAAATTTGAATGATCCCTACAATTTTTAACCATTTTCATGAAAGGGTTCATTTAAGACAGACATTTGCTCCAACAATGAGTAAAATTTGTAAAACAAATTCAGATTGATTTTGACACGAAAAACATGCGTTCATCCGTGAACAATAAAAAAATCATTTCCATTGTTTTTTGCAGGCAATATTCGTTTTTCGATACATTGATTGTACAGCTCAATGAATTTCAAATAAATGTTTCCAGCATCGTTATCAAGGAAGGTGAGTTTTGAATGTTAAAAATACTTTTATATTAGAATATTGAGTGGATATTTTCAGTGCATAAATAAAATGAGGTTTCAGTTTTAGAAATGCACAAAAAAAACAAAGATTTCTGAGTATAGTTAACAATAGGCGCACAATTATGACGCACGGAAGCAAAACATTTCTCAGCACACGCACCAGCAGGCGCACGGTTATGACGCACGGAAAAAGTTTCCAGTTACAGCATCAAAGAAAGTTGTGAACTTGCAAGCTTGGATCAGATTGGAGTCACAGTTACGACACGAGGAAAGATTTCCTCGTGTCCAACAGCAAAAACCGCAAACTTCCGAATGAAGGATGCACTAAACTCAGTTACGACACGAGAAAAGATTTTCCTCAGTTCCAACAATAACGCAAACCGTAAACTTCCCCAACTAATGACGCATTAAGCTCACAGTTTGAAAAGAAAATACTCAGTTCCAACAATAACGTAAACCGTAAGCCAACAATAACGTAAACTGCCCAACTTATGACGCATTAAGCTCACAGTTTGAAAAGAATATACTCAGTTCCAACATTAACGCAAACCGTAAGCCAACAATAACGTAAACTGCCCAACTAATGACGCATTAAGATCACAGTTAGAAAAGAATATACTCAGTTCCAACAATAACGCAAACCGTAAGCCAACAATAACGTAAACTGCCCAACTAATGACGCATTAAGCTCACAGTTACGCCACCCGAGAAAAAATTCTCAGCAACAACACTGCCTAACTTTACAGCACACCATACGCGACCGTCGAGGTTCGCTGCCCTAATGTATTCATGAGCGAGACCGTAGGGAGCGGCGCGCCTACGGGGGCCTAATTCAGTGAACAAGGTTTGAGCAAATTACTGCAATTACCCTTACAGTATTTCACGGTGCCGATCTCCGTCCGTTGCTGCAACGACCGAGCTTTGTGGGTTCAACCCCACACGTTGATTTGCTCTACGTGTTCATCGTAGTATGTGGTGCACTTAAAGTTCATGTGAGTGTGTGTGTGATTCGAAATGTAAATAAAATGAATAAGGAAAAATTCCGGTCACTAACAGTCATCATGCCATTGTATATGGAGAAGCTCATCTTTCATCATATTTGAATCTTTAATCTCAAAAGAACAAAAGAACCACACGAACGGAATTCTTCTCCGAGTTTAAGTCTTCACGTGGCTTCAAACATCACTGTCAATATCTCAAGAAGAAATATTTCGCCCAAACCTATACGGCAAAAAAAAAAATCCAATACAAGACAATACCGCAACCACGAAAATCCAATCTTCTCCTACTACGCAATTAGAATTATCCAACACACACCAATACCGCAACCAGGAGTCTCTAATGCATACCAATACCACGTGTGTGGTGTGTGTGTGGTGTGTATATGTGTGTTGTGTGTGAGTTGTGTGTGTGGTGTGTGTGTGTAGGCGCACTGTAGCAAGGCGACGACCCGATGCAAATAAACAATACAGACAAGCGAGAAGCACCTGTGCACAAAGTGTGATAGTGTAACGCTTTCGCGAAGAGTCAATACTACACACACACACACACAGACCAGAACACTTCTACTACCTTCAGCACTTCCATTACCTGTAGCACTTCCATTACCTGCAGCACTTCCATTACCTGTAGCACTTCCCTTACCTGCAGCACTTCCATTACCTGTAGCACTTCCCTTACCTGCAGCACTTCCATTACCTGCAGCACTTCTATTACCTGCAGCACTTCCATAACCTGCAGCACTTCCATTTCCTGCAACACTTCCATTACCTGCAGCACTTCCATTACTTGCAGCACTTCCATTACCTGCAGCACTTCCATTACCTGCAGCACTTCTCTCACTGCCGGCACCAGAACACAGTAACGAGCACAGAGCACCATCATTACTCGCAGTTTCTCACCATTACTTTGAACACCTCAGTATAATTAGCATCACAACAAAGCAATGAGCACAGACACTGCTAAGTAAGTACGTGCATCACCACCTGCTAAGTAAGCACCTGCCCAGTAAGTCCATGCATCATCATTTGCTAGGTATTTGCTCAGTAAGCACCTGCATCACCTGCACCACCAGCACGAGCGCATGACCCAGCGCACCAGCGAAGTATCGATGTCCGATGAGACCAGCAGGCCGCAGCAGCAGGTCGCTCGGCTATCATTACCGCAAGGTTTCAATTTTTCGGATCGTCCTTCGCTCGGCCAAATCACGGCCAGGCACGCCATCGGATATCGATGGAAGCTGCTTAATTTTTCTAAAGGGTACACCATCTAAACTGGGAACACCCTAGGCGGGCATTTCATTGGTGGTTATACCTATTTTCTAACGGAGACATCTTAGGTCTTCCAAACATCAGCGGTTATGCTTTATCGCTATTGGGTATATACCTTAGGGTGGTTATGCTATTGGTAATTAAGCTTTTTGGGTTTTTCTAACAGGTACATCCCAGGCGGTCTTTCCATTGGTGGTTATGCCCTTTTCTACAGGGTTCACCCTAGGTGTTCATAACACTTGCGGATATGCACTATTTCTATGGGGTACACTACCTTTATAGGGAACATTCCTAGGCGGTCATACTATTGGAGCTATGCTATTTTTTCTAATGAGCCTACCACTGCCATTAATACTTTTTCCGAATAGCTGACCCTATATTTCAAGTGGGAAAAACTAGAGCAGCGGTACAAATGGTGGCGTTTCTCGTTCTCTAAAAGACACACACTCGGCTACCATACCATTTTTCTAACGGGCCTATTTTGGGGGAGCATGCTCTAGATTAAAATACACTTTTTATAAAGGTTGTATCCTTAGAAAACATTCCATGCAAGCTTAACACCCCATATCCTGCACACCAGAATCTGAGCTTACAAGAGGTGGGGGAAGAGGGCGAGAGTGTCACTGGAATGGTCGAGCAAGGCTGAACTCTTCTATTTAATTTGAGTTAATAATCTTAGAATGAAAACAAAGTACGTTTAGTTTGAGCACACCCAAAAAATTCACAAGGTGATGGAGAAATGATACACGGAAATGGAACTCTCGCAGACTTCGAAATGAACGCCAATCCATGTTTTGCACTTCATCTGAAAGTATTAACTTTAACTGAGTAAACCCAGGCTCGATTCGAGAGGAACATGCACATTAATAATTTGCTCAGTTCTACCGGCAAGTTAGAAAAAAAGAAAAGAAAGAAAGAAAAACAGCTTATTTCCAATAAACTGATGGTACAAAAGTACCATCAATGGTTTTTAAATATCTTAAAGTTGATACACGTAGATGATACACACACGAGTATTCTAATACCCATGTCACTAGTCGAAAAATGATTGAGGGCAATGTACTCCTAATCTTGCCTAAACTACATTTGATGATACATGTAATGATATTTATAAGAGATAACACAACTTCATGACTTTTGACAGTTTACACATACATGACATGAAGCTTCGCAATTCTTGACGCCAGGAAATACTTTATGAATCGCTTGTTTCGGCCGATGTTCCAAAATGATATTTCAACGAAAGCGTGAAAGAAAAAAATATATATACGAGTATAAGCAGGAGGAACACGAAAATTACAAGTTTCTATTTCGAACAAACAACGCAGCACGAAATTAAGAAGGCGAGCAAAACGGACTGAAAAAGGTCGGGGTTCACACGATGCTGGCTGCCTAAACAACACGTCTCGGGTCGCAAATAACCGAGTTTTTCTCTTCTTAACCAAGAACCGAACCGAATCTGTATTTTCACCGTACTAATCTACGTCCTCAAAAGCTAGGGAAGCATAAATTGACAGATGTATAAATGGGTTGCTTTTTAAAAATCCGAATTATAAATAAAAGTGAAGAAACACGTCTTTAATTAATTGATGACAACAGGTGAGAAATAAGGCACTTTTTCTCCTTACAACTAATAAATACGTATTCTCAAAAGTTACGTATATCTTCGAGCGAAATCCCTCAGAAAATGACATGTCCGGAAGCACTGGGTTAGAAAAGCAACAAGAGTAGGCGAAGAGATCGCGTGATGACGGGAGGCACCTCCTGCGCTCCGCAGCAATAGCGTGGTATCAGTCGCACAACACACAGCGGCGGAGAGGCGGTCGCCCTCTTTAGTTTATTGCTTTGTGTACTTAGCGAGGACAGGCCAAAGTGCATCGCGCGCCACATTTGCAGACGCTGCGTCATTTTGCAGGAACATTTGATCAAAGTCGTTTTTATTACAACGTGAGAATTTCAGCGATGAATCCAACCGGATTTCGTTCAGCGTTGTGTGTTACAATGTTTAAATTTTAGGAGAACATTTTAAGTACATTTTGTCCAACGTCGTATTTGTTACAAGGGCAGAATTTGGCAATAACTCTGACTGTATATTATCCAATGTCGTACTTTTTAAAGGGCGATAATTTCAGTAGAAGCTTAACAAGTTTTTCTTCGTTGATAAGAAGTGCAATACGTTAGTGTGATGATGACCTTGCTTGCGTGATGATTTTAGTTTCAAATATTTGTGCTACCATCACTATTACATGTACAAATTTGTTGTTGTGCACCCATTTTGTAAATTAAAATATCAGGAATTGAAATATTATTTGTAACGTAACAATTACTCTCTTCCCCTCCCCAATCTGCTGTTCACTCTCATGCAGAGAGTTGTGATCTTCCAGTTCGGCTAGACGATTTTAAAATAATTTCTTCTACATCCGGTGCAATAAACCTTCGCATACTAGAACCTCTGTTCATTTTAAAAGATAAACATATCTTAAACAATACGCAAACAGCCTTCTCTCTGCAATTAGTGTAGTTTCTGTGTTTCTTTTTTATTCATAAATTCCACTGATGAACTAATTTTGACTTTGTTATAACTCTTTGTTTTTGTATTTTTTCAGAAATGAGAATGACCAACAAATTGGTTGAAACGTTCGATTTTATTATTGACATGTTTTTAAAGAAGTTTGATTCCTATTAAAGCGATTTTCTTTGCTCTTTTATTCATCGTTAGACTTTGCAAAAAACAAAACTTTAACTTGTAAAAATATCAGGATTACCAGAATAAAATTGATGGACACGAGAAATTTCAAATATATATACACGTAATTTGATGATGTAAAATTAGACATTAATATATAGTGAAATCATCAACCGAAATCTACTTAGAAACAAATATATGTTATTCGTAATGGATAACGACTGCTCTGTTCGATAGTGCCGCATGTCATCAGAAGTTCCTATTAAGGCTTTTACAGAAAATATCCGTCACACTTGACTGAACAAATAAATTGACTAAGTTGTCTAGGCAGTAATTATTTCTAGAAGGAACACAAATGGAATTAACCCTCAATAAAGCCTAATTAATTTTATATTTTTTCGTTCTTATTCATTAGGTGACCATCGCAGCCACGTGATGAGCGTGTGGAGACAGAGTGATGCTGTCGTTTAATGTTAACAAATAATTTTAACTGGTGCAGTGTTGTAACTAGGTTACTGTAGCACCCGTTGCAGTGTTGTGACTTGGTGACTGTAGCACCTGTAGCACTTGTTGCAGTGTTGTGACTTGGTGACTGTAGAACCTGTTGCAGTGTTGTGACTTGGTGACTGTAGCACCTGTTGCAGTGTTGTGACTTGGTGACTGTAGCACCTGTTGCAGTGTTGTGACTTGGTGACTGTAGCACCTGTTGCAGTGTTGTGACTTGGTGACTGTAGCACCTGTTGCAGTGTTGTGACTTGGTAACTGTAGCACCTGTTGCAGTGTTGTGACTTGGTGACTGTAACACCTGTTGCAGTGTTGTGACTTGGTGACTGTAACACCTGTTGCAGTGTTGTGACTTGGTGACTGTAGCACCTGTTGCAGTGTTGTGACTTGGTGACTGTAGCACCTGTTGCAGTGTTGTGACTTGCTGACTGTAGCACCTGTTGCAGTGTTGTGACTTGGTGACTGTAGCGCCTGTTGCAGT
>JACJUY010002466.1:61258-72502 GCA_014220935.1 Platorchestia sp. MABIK | reverse complement strand
GGTGACTGTAGCACCTGTTGCAGTGTTGTGACTTGGTGACTGTAACACCTGTTGCAGCGTTGTGACTTGGTGACTGTAGCACCTGTTGCAGTGTTGTGACTTGGTAACTGTAGCACTTGTGGCAGTGTTGTGGCATGATAACTGTAGCACCTCAATTGTTGCTGTGGCGTGGCATGGTGACTGTAGCACCGGTTGCAGTTGGTAACATGTAATAACTACAGCACCAGTTGTTGTAAGTAACACAAAGAACTAAGGCACCAGTAGCTGTAATTAACACAAAGAACTGCAGCCCCCAACCATGATCGGTCAAGAAGACAATTGGCGTCACAACTCCACGGAGATCTCCCGCCCCACTCGGGACACTCAATGTGAGAGAGGTTCCGGCCGCCTCTGAGTGCCACTTCACGAGATGAGGCGGCGCGAGTGTCTGACCACTCGGCCACTCCCCGACTACGACACGCGAATGAATCGCTTTGGGGACCGCCACTCATTTTGAATGAGAAAATTAATTGGGAATCAAGAGAAGCAGCGCGGAAAACCTCATTAATTTTATAATTTCAGCGACGAAATGTTCGAAATTCTCAACGAAGGAGCCTTGAGTTTGCGAAATTCCGGAGGTAATAAAAATCGGACCGGTAATGAAAGGGCTTGTTCAGGGATGAGTGGCAGGCACTCTCTGTGGCGGAGTGCCTCAGGGGAGAGAGTGCCAGACCACTCAGGCACTCGACAGTGCCAGTGCCAAAAGATGCCACGCAGTTGAGTGTTGATTTCGTGTGCACGCAGAGCTCCGTGTCTCTCTACAAATGCGGCGTTTGTTACAAGCTCAGAGACGGTACGTCGCGTGAGTTTTTCCTGAAGTATCCGGCTCGTAGGGCAGGAATGTAATTCACTTATTGCTCAGTGTGTGCAGAAACGTGATGTGGTGTTTTTATTATGCATGATATATAGAAACGTGACGTGATGAATTTATTTTGGATGATATGTAGAAACGTGACGTGATGAATTTATTATGGATGGTAAATGGAAACGTGACGTGATGTATTTATTATGCGTGATATTTAGAAACGTGACGTGGTGTATTTATTTTGTATGAAATATAGAAAAAGCTTATCATGAATGGAAACTTACCATATTAAATTTGTTTCTTACTCATGATGCACAGAAAATGAATACCCTTATTGCTCGTGACGTACAGAAACCCAATATATTTATCACCCATTACCTACGGAATGTATTCATCACCCGTGATGTATACAAACGCAATATAATTGCAGCTCATGATGTCTAGCCCCATTCATTACTCGTGATGTATTTCTCGCATCGCGCAGACAGGATGCGAGAGAAATATGTTGAAAATAATATAATAACTTACATAGAGTATATTTCTAGAAGCACTTCGTAGAAAAAAGCCAGGTATTATACAGTATGTCCCACAAAAAGCCGAACCGAGTTTTTAATTTCCCGTATCAGTAATAGCATCATAAGAATATCATACGCATTTAAATTCTAGAAAAATTATCCTTCAAAATTAACCAATAGAAAAGGCATTATTGATTATGATGGTATTACTGATACGGGAAAATAAATACTCGGTTCAGGTTTTTGTGCGACATGCTGTACTGCATGTCAACTCCATCACGTGCGCAAGCGCAAAAAAAGGCAACTGTACGCCAGTGTACCCACGTATCTACACTACGTGCCTCCGTGAGGGACATATTTTAGGCGTGTTCCCAAACATATTAGCATATTTTCTTATCAACCTTAAAATAAATGAGCGATCAATAATAAAATAGTACACACTCTGAACCAAAGTAATCTTCGCAATATATCATAAGCTCTTGCCGATTTTGTTCCTTTAGCGCAGAGTTATTAACTAATTTTTGAAAGAGAGCCACTTCGGTTAAACGCATTGATCGAGAGAACCGCAGCTACTGCAAATTAGCGTACATAAAATAATTATATATTAATTATTTAATATATATATTCTTCAGGAGCCTTGAATTAAATCATCGGGAGCCGCGCAATGAATACCAATGCAGTTTGGCGAAAGAATTGCTGTGGTTAATCTCGCAGCTTTGGCATGCAGTTGGACGGTCAGTAATAATATAGTAAGTCTCCAAATTAAAAAAAAACATACCAATACAGAATGACCTCACGGTAATTTGAATTCTTTAGCCCATACAAATTAGATTTGATTAGATTGTATCTTAATTTAAGCACGTTGAAAAAGAAATTGATGAAACAAGATAAAAGTTGAAGAAGAAAGTAATACATGTCACAAAATAGGACAGCATTAAACCCCAAAAAGATGATTCGTTACAAAACAGAAAAAAAATCTACTTCAACAAGAGAAAGGCCTGCCTAACCGTAAGCGCGGGACCTCACATATTCCCCTTGGAAATGCTCATTCCCATACATGCAATAGTTGTTTCCCCTGAGGACGTTTAACGCATGCAATGCACGGGCTTATCTTTCAATGCGAGTGAGAGGTGACGTACAGCGGTGACTTCAATAACTCGGGAGTGAAGGTGACCACATGACCGACCTTCACGCCCAGAGGTAATATTTGATAACTTTAACGAAGGCTTGAAACGACTATCGCTGAATGCTATATTTTTCGGCATCAAAAGATGTTTGTTACATTCACTATAGGTGTACACGTTTGGATCATCAGGTTGAGTTTGGCTGGATGAATGTTAAAAGATGACTTATTCTTCGATGAAAAACGAAGTTGCGCCAAATATCTTAGAAAAAGCACAAAAAATTACTCCCAAAAATGAAGACGTGTAAACTGCCCGAACAGTTCCTCCGCGAATTGCCATAACAAATTTCGGAAAAACGCCATGGCATGAAAAAATCACAAATATGTGACCGCCGTTCCGCTAACATTGAAAAAACGCACGAACCTATTCGAAGAATCACTCCCGAATAATTCAAGTCCTAGCAAAGTAAGCTCACAAATATCATCATACTCTGATATTTCTGAGACGTGAAATACTCATGAGGCTACACAGCAAAAATATTAAAGAACAAAGGGCGCCTTGAAGAGACAAAGTCACGGCAAAAAGTCACGTTTCCACCACTGCCTGAACATCTAAACCCATCGCAACACTAATTGAATTTTAATTTGGCGACTAATGTCGCCGTAATGCCGGGCTCCAAGAAATTGAAAACTCTTCATGAGACTACGGAAAAATTTTGAACTGTACTGTAAAGTAATTAGAATGCATTTTTTTCTAGCAATACTTTTCATTTATAGAAAAGAAGCAAGATTCTTTGCAAAAAATTAAACAAATAGGAATGCCATGGGCACTTATTTCTGAGACCAAATTGAATTGTAAGTTAAATCAAGTCTCCTAAACTACAATAAAGGTGTTTCAAAGAGAGGAAGGAGTAAACAACAATTCGGTGTTGAGTTGAGGGAACAGAGAATCTATGCACAAAATGTGTTCCCGTACAAATACGCATAATCGCTAGTTAAGAAGGAAGTTGATGAAACAAGATAAAAATTGAACAAGAAATTGATACATGCTGAAAAAATATAACAGCAGTGAACCGAAAAAAAATAGTCACTGACAAACCCCCAAAAAATTGCATTTCAACGAAAGGATGGTCTAGCTGATATTTAGCGCGGGACGCCACACATTTTCCCCCAGGCAGCGCCAATCCCCATAGACACAAAAGCTGCATCCCCTTGAGGGGAGTCCATTTATGAGATGAGCGTAGAGGGGCTTGATGAAGCTAACTGCGTAGAATTTTATTGATAATCTAAATAACTTAAAACCGAAGATGTTAACAAATATCTTCACAGGATTAATTTCTGCGGACAATAAATGTAGCAACCTTTCATAGGAAAGGGCAATGAGAGAAAAGAGAGGAGCGAGGAATACGATGGCTCGTCCTTGAACAACATGTGTGCACTGAAAGTCAAGTTCATACCTTCATATACAAGCGACAGAGATACAGGTTACAGGTTGGTATACATGTCACGATTCAGGCCGTCTACAGGTCTTTATATAGCTCAGTAAACAGGTCTTTATACAGGTCAGTAAACAGGTCAGTAAACAGGTCAGTAAACAGGTCTTTACACAACTCAGTAAACAGGTCAGTAAACAGGTCAGTAAACAGGTCAGTATACAGGTCAGTATTCAGGTCAGTATAGAGGTCAGTATACAGGTCAGTATCCAGGTCTGTAAACAGGTCTTCAAACAGGTCTTCAAAAAGGCCTTTATATAGGCCGGCAAAGAGGTCGGTATACAGACCAGTAAACAGCATGGGGCCGACACATCCGCTGGGTCGATGATCAATTCTTTACCCAGGCCGGTACAGCTGTCAGTATACGTACCAGTATACAGTGCAGTATAGGCCGATATTTAGGGGAGGTCGGTAACAGATCTCCAAACAGACAGTAAGTAGACCAACATACAAACCTGCACATGGGCTAGCACTCAAAGCCTCTTCAATTGCAAAAAAAGGCTATTTTTCAGCACGATGCGCAAGATGAACCAACCAGTTCTTGATCTCGTGCAGTCTGCTCCGGACGCAAGCAGACTAAACACAAGAGCAACGTCAGCAAAAGGCATCTGCTTCCATCCGCAGCAAGCCAACTCGATACCAGCGCACATGGAATTAGAGCAAAAAGTCTAAGCGATGAGCAAAATCTAGACTGCTGAGTCTTAGCATTTTTTCGAGATGAATACCAAGAAGCGAGCTCGTTTCAGGGCGCTTTCACTTAAAGCGAAGTCAGCGTGATATGAATCTTGGCAGCGCCATGGCAACATCTCGGCAGCTAGAGATGTATCTGAGCAGTGGAAATAAAAAATCCTGTTTACCTGCGTCAGCAGAGTGAGTGATGGAGGAACTGAAATGGCTCGCTCTCTGAACGTTAAGAGGTTTTCCATTTGAACATGCAACAATGAAAGTTATAAATGAAAGTTGCAAAGCTGCTTGTTTGAGCTGAGGCACTTTGCAATATTTGCAGAGCGGGTATAAAAAGCTTGAAATACTTCAAAAACATCGCTTGACTTCGCTGTTCATATTTTACTGAAAAAGATCAGTTTCGGCGCAGGTAAAAGAACTCGTTTGTTCAGTTGTGCTGCGTGAAAGTTTGTGCTAAAAAAAGTGTGCTTTCCGCACATGGCCATCGTTATGCTTACAATGAACATGGGATTCAATCATAAAATGTTAATTGCGGTTCCGATAAGGAGCGTAGTGCAGGTAATGTTCAGTGTTCCAGTTTTGACTCAATGAGCAGCGCATGAAATACAGCGCCAACACTCACATGTTCTCATCATTTTTTAGCAAGCGTGGACGATGGATGAATCGAAATAAGAAAAATATTCAAGTATCATTTATTGAAAAACTTATTTAAATATTATACAACATTCATCAAAAGGCAGAGACAGCACGAACACTAAGAAATATTGCTTTTCTTGGTATCTCATTCCTCTCTTAAGATTGCTACTTATGAGGTGCATTGAAGAATACCTATGAATATTCAAGTACAGAGTAAATTTCGCTACATTATAAAGGTCTTGTTGTTCCCTAACGGACCCAAAATAGGAAAACCTTGAATAATTAGTAATTTTAAAAGTACACAAAAATATTCAGTGGTGTAAGGCTAATAAAATATTAAAAGGAATTAAAAACATTTTTTCTCAATCATGAAAGCTGCAAACTTTAATAAAATTCTACGATTACAACAAAGGCTTTTGTGTCCTGTGACCATTATAGGACTCAATATCAAAGGAAAGCCATGACATGAAGGAGGCGTTGTCAACAATGAAATTATTGGATCTTATTGTTTGACTTTAGACGGATGTCCCTCTCTCGTTTCTCATCCGAACAAATAATTACACGATTGTTAAAGTATTCTTTTGGTGTAGACTCTTCATTTAATAATGAAAAGTCACGTTCATTTCTTGCTGTACCAAGGCGCAGAAAATTAAAGGAAGAGACGTTTACAGGTGTCTGAACGTGTGCCTTTGCTTCACCACCCACAATTTCATACCTTTCCAACTAGGCATTAAAAACAAATAAACAAACGCATCGTCTAGTTTCCATAAATACATGTGTAAACCGCAGCCTCACAAATAAGTAAAGAAACATATTGTGTTGTTTCTATCAATAAATATTTAAATCGGAGAGTTTTGATGAGCATATTTATGTTTCAGGCCCAATTTCCGAATAGCTTCATGCCACCTTCACGGCATCGGCTGCTAGAATTCATATTTTTCACTACCCGAATTACATTCTTTTAGGAATTCTAACATTGAAATATTTGGCATGCACCGCATTCCCGATGAACAAATTTCTGCCGATTGTAGAGTTCTTATAACCAAACATACGGCAAAATGCACCAACGTCACTGTCATTGATTGATTATAAGAAAGTTTTAGCCCCCTTTACCACAACAGAGATGTTCAAAGAGAGGAAGGATGAAGGCACCATTTAGTATTGAGTTAAGGGAACGCAGAATCTATGCACAAGGTGCATAGAAACAGTAAGCTTGGAAAGAAGTTCATGAAACAAGGAAAACGTTGAAGAAGAAAGTCGTAGGTTCTGAAAAACAGGACAACAGTGAGCCGAAATCAGATGGACCGTAACAAAAAAAAAATCTATTCTATTTCAACAAAAGAAGGCCTACCTGACTCTCAGCTCGGGCCTTCACATAATTCCCCTGGGAGCGCAAATTCCCATAGATACAATAATTGTGTCCCTCCTGAGGGGACTGATGTCGCTGAGCGCCGATTTTAAATGAGCGCCGCTTTTTAAACACACCAGAAAACGGCATCAAAGTTTGGCGTCTTGAAAAACATCGCTTTTAGGATTTTCAATCCCGGGACAAAATGAAAATCCCGGGATCTAAACCCTAATCGCATCTCAGCAGCTTACAGAGATATTCGACATTTTGTCGCCATCTTCCTGTACCTACGACTAACTCCAGACAAAGTAAAAGTTGGGGACGACAGGGGTATACATAACTCATATTCGTTAGGTGTATTTGGCGCTTGGAACCGTATGACTCTAGGGGTCACATTTGATATATGATATAAAGTTCGGTTTAAATTCAGTAATGGCGGGCACCAGACCGGGAAGCCATTATTAAAGCCCCGGCGCTAGTGCGGTAGGTTCGCTTGCTCGCCCGGATTTACTTCCCATCGAATTCTGTGCCTCGGCCCAAGTTGGATTTATCGAGTGCCTGGGCTTGTTTCAAATTCGGGGTATGGGTTTCAATAGATTTCACGTTCAATATAAGCTAAAAAGAGCAGCAAGTTTATTGCCTCTTACAAGTACAGTGAATGGATTGGCGAGAGGTCAAATTATTTAGGTTAAAATTCGCGCATGTTTATGGGCTGGAGTAAAAGCGGGTTTACATCACAAATACAGGGAAATGAGAACATTTTAACGCATTTTTCCGGCTTAATTTACTTATATGCTAGCCAAAGCTTCAAGCAGATTAAGCCTGAAAAGTTCATAACTTATCAGTGATATTCTCGAACACAAGTTCAAATGGAGGATTTATGGATTCACATTCTAAGATTCAGAGTAAATTTACGACTAGATTACTTTTTAATTCTCTTCAACTAGGTGCCCGAACTTTCATTACTCAGAGCCATGATTTGTTCTTTTACCTTTTGATTGTGATAATACCAAAAATGCGTCCAGAGTTGAGACCTACCTAATTTGTTATAATTACATCCCACCGATGTTGCTATCCAGTTGCTCGGGACCACTTTTGACCATATCGCGATACCACTGCAGTGGTGTCTGTAGTTAAAACCTGCCTAATTTGGGATATGATTATTTACGTATTTCAGTTGCGGAACAGTCTCTACATTTTTTCCGTCTCATATATGAATTCCTGTTTTACAAGACTGGAATAACTTTATTTTCTAAATTACTTCGATGAGATATTTAAATTAAAAGCTGCTCCCAGTCTCGAAATGGATTAAATTTCTATAAACACTTTGATATAATAATTAATTTAATGAAGGATATGATGGAATAATTAACTTTGGTAAGCGTGCCAATTTAATCAACGTGATCGTATTTTCCAGGCAATCACTTATTCGAGGATCTTCTGTTTCGTCAATAACATTCAATGATTAGCATCCCCCTTCAATTTCCTAATTTTTTACATTCTTCTTAATTCAGAGAGAGGAAATTAGACACAACAGAATACTTATTTTGTTATTCATAGAGATAACTAATGGTATACACTAATACAGGGTGGCGCATAAGTAACGTACCCTTTTAACAAATTAATAATAAATCAACTATGAAAGGTATAACGATAGGGTTAATTGCAACGATAGAGGAACTCTCAAAGTTTATTTACATGTCGTATCCTGTCTACAAATACCCAGTGTATATTGCGGTATAATCTTTAAAATTTACCTTCAAAATGGTGCGCCACTTATTCGCCTCCCTGTACATCACAAAGCTGATGGAAGTGAGAAATGACTAGACCGAGTGGTTATCTGAACTGCATATTTCTGTGATATCGAAACGGGGAAGCTGGTTGTATGATCAAATAGGATTAGATTTAGATAGTTTAAGCCTCCCTAATTGTGACAAAGGCGTTCTAAAGAGAGGAAGGAGGAAGCCGCCGGTTAGTATGGAGATAAGGGAAAGGGTAATATATGCAGAAGGAGCATAGAAACAGCAAGTTGAGAAATAAGTTATGAAACAAGATAAAGGTTGAAGAAGAAAGTAATAGGTACTGAAAAAAAACAGCACATTAGTGAAGAAACAAAAAAAGGCGGTGCTTAACAGAACAAAAAACATTTTATTTCAGCAAAAAGAAGGCCTACCTAACTCTCAGCTCGAGACTCGGGTGTGAGTTTAATCGGCATCGAGACCAGCGGGACGGTCGGCGTTTCTGCGACGACGTTCAGACTCTGGTGAGCATTGAATTAAATGTTCTCGATGTGAGATTTCCATTTTCCTTTGAAGGAATGCAGAAATATTGTGCAGATATTTAGTTGTTCCACTAGGACATATCTCTGACGAGCATACGGACATGGTAGGGAAATACTTGGGTCGTACTGTTCTTAATCTTGTACAGTTGATGTTATTGAAAAATGAACATGTGTATGTGGTTGTGGAATTACAACAAGAAATAAAGTAAAGAAAGAAAAACCGTTATTTCCATGGAAGTTGTTACATGAAGTGTGTATTATGTTGGTTTTTTAAAATTTCTTGACTTGAGGGTCTTAATTGGTAGATAAACCCTACGAGACGTTTGACGTAAATGGTCCGAAACCTCAAAAGGGACTACGCAATTTACTTTTAAGTATAATGAAATTAACTCTAAGATGAATTTCACTCTTAGTATTCCAGCAACGTTCGCTAGAGAAAGAAAAAAATTACCAAGACTTCAAGTCTTGCAAACGAAGATAATGAGGACCACGATTACGCTCGGCTAGGTACTAGGTACAATTAAGTGCAAAATACTCCACTATCTTCAAGTAATTTTAAGCCCTCCTTTATCATAATCCACAGTTTGCTACTTGCTTTATCTCTCCGTTGTCATCCTCACCATAAAAGTAAGTACTTGAGTGCTACAGAATGATTGCAAATTTCGCCACTGAATTTAATTATTTTATATTGAATGTAATTGATTCACAGATTATCCTCGCACAAAAATGAAGTAATCAAAACAGGAAAGACGCCCATTCACAAAGTGCATTTAAATACAGTTTAATCGAAAGAATTTCACCTCTGTCTTAAAGAACTACATCAAAATAGGCGTTGTGTATTATTAATTATGTTATACGCTGGAAACTTAGTAATTTAAAATTTAAAAAGTTGGATGAGACTTAGGGAGACAGGGATTTAAGCGCCATTCTTGAAGGCACGGGTAGAGTATAGATCACTAAATAAACACGTCGGTCACCGGCCACTCCGATCAAAGCTTATGAGTGAGCTCAGTGTATTCGATACCGGCATTTGCTAAGGTGATTACGTCATATAAAAACAGCTCGAGTGGTGCCAGGTCAACAGGAATGTGTACACTGCAATCAACACTGATCAGAATAAAAGTCAATATCGGCGATTGGAAAATTGGATACAGAGAATGAGCCGCCTCAATAGAGAAAAAATTCAATATAGGCAATTGTAAAATTTGATACAGAGAATGTGCAGCCTCAATCGAGAAAAAAGTCAATATAGGCGATTGGAAAATTGAATACAGAGAATGAGCCGCCTCAATCGAGAAAAAATTCAATATAGGCGATTGGAAAATTGGAGAGAGGGAATGAGCCGCCTCAATCGAGATTAAAATCGTAAAGTCAACGCGAAATTGTTCAAACGCCTACCGTTAAATGAAAGTTTAATAACTGTCATTTAATTAAATTGCAACACATGATTTTAATCAATTTACCTAATTCATAGAATATAAATTGAACGCTGCGCATAGTTCATAGAAGTATAAGCTTTCAAAAAACCCAGCGTTGTAAAAGTAGATCTGAGATACGTCAGCATTTTGAAATCATATTGTAACTACTTTCAGCCTTAATAAAAGTCAATGAACCTTTCTTTGCCTCAAGTCGATTCTGAGCTTTTTCTTCAGTATTGTATCATTGACGTGAGAATTTGATGATGGCACTTATTAACACGTTAATTGCGATTGGTTAAACTGAAGTACAATATCCAACTCAAATTTGTGTTAATTTTGGAGATCAATTTTGAAAATAACGAACCTTCATTTAGTTTTCGTAAAGCATTTATCGAAATTCAGTTAGTGACTGCTGGTCGTCAGCAGCATTGTGAAAATCCATTCAGTGACCACCGGTGGGTCACGTCGCATTTAAAGTTTTAATGCATGATACGTTCCTTACAGGAATTTCGAAGTCAACGTTGTTAGAACGCCACGCACATGACATAAATAGGTAAATTATTTAAATTTGTGCATTAATTACTTCAAGTGATTTTTAGTACTGCAGAAATAACATACTTCCATCCTTCTACTAATTTACTGGTGATATTTTTAAATTGAATCATCAATTCTGAAAGTAGATTTTTTTGCCATCATCCGTGTGTTTTACTCCAAAAAGGAACAAGTGTATTTAATTTTGTTGGATGTACAAATAATTTCACTGTTCACAGCATCAGAATAAACGAAGATACTGTGGTGTTCTCCCCCAGGCTGCAACACGCTTCGGGCAGACTTTGAGATATCTTTTTCGTGACAGGATAGCCCGAAGCGAGTGCCTGAGGTACAACCGTATTCGGCAGGAT
>JACJUY010002466.1:48108-60355 GCA_014220935.1 Platorchestia sp. MABIK | reverse complement strand
GTCCCGTGTTTGGTTGACTAGGCGCTTCGGGTCCGGAGGTGCTCTGGAACGGATGCGTTTGTAGTCTGGAGGCAGCTTTTCTCAGGTCTTGTGGAGGTCCGCGGCTTGCCGCTGGGATCACCACAATACATATACTTCGGGCAGTACATAAGTAAAAAATCTACAGGGGTTAAAAACGATCGGTCAAACTACGACAGGAGGCAGGGACACGTAAAATGAACAATTTTTCAAAATTTTCCAATATTTCAA
Organism: Platorchestia sp. MABIK; assembly: GCA_014220935.1. NCBI lineage: Eukaryota > Metazoa > Arthropoda > Malacostraca > Amphipoda > Talitridae > Platorchestia > Platorchestia sp. MABIK. The sequence continues at coordinate 60,106 of JACJUY010002466.1, read as the reverse complement.
AACATTTCAGCAGGCCAGATGCTCAGGTTCAAAGTTTCAACTTTCGGACCCAGTGTGTCACATTCCCGCGTCTCTAAAACGCAAGTTTTAAATTAAGCGGTACGTTTTAATCTGGCGACATTCTACTGACATTTTCAATATAGTAATTATTGAAAAGTCAATTTTTACATCTTGTTGATCTTACTTTCAGAGCATTCATTGATAATGAAGTGTCGAAACTAGCGCTAGTCTGAATGCCCCATTTTAGAAAAAATGAATTTTATTCCGTTTTTTGTGGTTTTACTCTTGATGAAACTAAGATTTCCAAGACACGTACCCATCTCAGTGATATCTACTGTTCCGTGTTTGCGAATCAGTGCATGCTGTGACATAATTTTGAAACCATGGTAGGTTTGTCAAATGAAGAAATGGTGAACAAGCTTACGGCTTTCGGTGCGTCGGACGGCAATGTTGGGTTGCACCAGGAGCGTTTTCCCAATCGATGTTTACTCGGACATCGCATATTTACAAGCATACATCACCGTCTACGCGAGCATGGAAGCTTCAACGTCAACAGCAGAGGCTATATTCGGCCCAGGGAATTTCCGCAGATGAGGACGACTTGCTGCAATGCTTCCGTGACAGGGCAAGCACCCGAGCTGCACCTGAATGATAATAATGATGATGGGGGTGTTGATAAAATAAACATTAAAGCACGGAAAAGGGTCCGTTACTGCTCCCCTCTACGCATGCCGTCTGCGACCGAAAGATTAATTTAACCGTTTATCTTTAAAGGTAAGTCAACTGCAAAACAAAGCTACTGGAACATTTAAATTAGGTCATAAGCAGCTGCACGTGACTTGGGAATACCAAATCACGCTGACGCATCACATATTCCCAGTGAAGATAACGATCCTTGCTATTTTCAGAAAGTTCAGGATCAGCTCTCGACCGACTACATCCCTTTTGTACAGTTTTCATTTTGGTACCTGAACAAGAACAGGAATATGAAAATTCATCAAAGAAGGTTGTTTCACCGATGTTTTCACCAATGAAGAATGTTTTTCACACGGAACGTTTATCACTCAAAATTTGTATCACGAGTAAGAAGAAAACCCACGTAAAGTGCATCGGTTTAACTCTACATATCATTGGTTTACTGTTGATATATGGGCTGGTATTGTGGGCGACTTTCATATTGAGCAATTTCTAATGCCATCTTCTGTAGATGGATCAGTTAAGTAGGCTATACGTATCATCGGCTTAGCATCAATGTGTGGGCTGATATAGTCGGCTACTAGAGCCATTTCTGATGCCGTCAAATAGACCAGCTTCTGTAACGTTTCTAAGGAACGTGCTAATGTGCCTCTGGGTGTCCGCTGTCGAATGTGGCTTCAGCACGACGGAGCTCCAGCCCATCCCGACTGGAATGCTCACTTACATGTAAACGACGCCTTTCCCAATAGGTAGTAGGGCGTAATGATCAAGTGGCATGAGCTCTAAAGTCTTCATGCATGGGTCCTTCGAATAACTTTCTCTCGGGCGAAACTATTTTAATAGAAATTATTGACATGCGAAACCTCGGTGGAGTCCGAGATGGACTCCACAAGGAAATTTAATTATATATGAAGCTTTCATTGTATAGTGCCTAGGAATCAATCAGGAATTGATACCAGACCTACACTGCCGCAGGAGGGCAGACATTTTAAACACTTATTGCAAAGTCTGTTCGATAAAGCATCGGTCTCTCAGATATTTGTCTCTTTTTCCTCCGTCATTTCTCAGTTACGGAAATGTTTTAAACCGGACATCAAGGTTAAACTTTAAACCTCCGTGTCTCAAAAACTAATAAATTTTTGGAATATATGTTAAAAGGGTTTATTTTAAGTGTCTCTGCCTGCTGTCAAAATTCGTTTTGTCATGATTGTCATCATTGGAACAATCATATGTCAAGCAAAGTACTTATAGTTAAGGCAATAATGAAGAGTCGTAATGGTCAGCACACATTCCCTCATGAAAGCGAACCGCAATCGATGCAAAAATAAATCATTCTTAAAGCAAAAAGCAAAACCAATCACATCGACGGCAAAATTTCCGAGAACCTTCTGAAAAACCCGTCTCAAAGTCGTTTGATCTCAGTGGCCCGCGCTATTCCTGCGCACACACTCCTCTCCATCACCATCGACTCCCGACGCGTTCGTCAAGAATAATTATAATTCTTCCCTTTCATAATACCAATACAGTGTTTTAGTGTCTGCTTGCATAATCTTTAAAATTAAAAAAATTATAGGTGGCACAGGTGGAGAATCTTTTAAATAAAAAAAAATGATGGGTAGTCGAGGTATATTTTGAAATAAATTGTTTACGTTTTAAATTCGACTCTTTTTTTCTCGTAACACGGACAGGACGCGTGCGTTCCTAACTCCACGCTCAATGCAAATCGTAGGCTAGCTTCAGCCAGTTGAGTAGTGCAGAGCAAGTTTAAACAATTCAAACAATTTATTTACCACAAGTGATACAGCAATAGATTATATCTTTAGTCTGGTACAATGGACACATTTGAGTATAGCTACGTATGGGCCAGAAAAAGTTCAGCGACTTCTAGGTCATTCTATCATCAACACTATTTTAAGGTGTGAAGTGATGTTTAACTTCATTTACTTAACCAAGGGCACACTAGACTGATCAATAAATTGGTTCTCTCCTGATTCGGCGCTTAATTTCACAAAAATAGTTAAAATGAGGTAGATGAGAAGATGGGCTAGATGGTATGGAGATGGAAGAAAACGTCAGTGCACAAACCGCCTCCGCCTTGTGGTGTGCTAATTGGGACGTATTATTACTATTACTATTATTATTATTACTATTATTGCAGCGTATTATTACAACAGCGCATCAATATTCACGGCTCGTTCTTGCCAGCAATAATTCTCGTCCTTCATCATCAATAGACTGCATAATTATTGTTGAAGTTTATCTTCAAGATATTACGCAGATACTCTCATTGAACAGTTACTGGAAAGTGCAGGGACATTTCGATATGAATCTTCACCATATCAACCATATAGATATTACCACCTGAATCTCTCACATCATTTTCGACATTGTGTTTGTGTAGAGTGCGGTCCGCCACGGGCCTCTTCAAGATGAGGGTTCTGAATATATTGAGAAATAGCAATGTAATTCTCCTGCGATAGCGTACGTTAGCAGTTGCACCTAATTTCAAATCTTTGATATTTCTTTGACAGCTTTAATTTTTTATTTGTCACGAGGTAAATGAAGATGAACATTCAACATAACTAATTGTCACTATCTGAAGGTGGGCTCTAAAGTTGCGTTATTTAAATAAGATTTAATATACTTCCACGCACTCACTAAAATTGTTTACCACAATTCGACGTGGCTAGCTAGTGGCAGCGAATATGTTGAGTGATTGATAAATATAGAGAAAATTAAAAAATGACGTTTAAGAGAATTTGTGACTTTTCAAAGTTTAAAAGTCAGCCCCGAAAATATGATAACATTCTTTCTCGTTATTAAATTCCTTGTGCACTTGATGTTGTGTGAAGATATTTTTTTAACCCGAGGTCTACCTAATAAGACAATAAATATTTCAGAAAATTCCCAATGCCTTGAACAATTGAAAAATACAGGAATAAGAAAAGAGGACTGATTCGAATTGCTGCTTCTCAAAAGTAGAGAAGAATATATTTAAATGAACGTACAGGACAGAAAGATATATAGGCACATCCAGCACTAAAATAGGGACCCTAGAAAGCGATGGGCCATATAGATTTCAATAACCTAATTTTAACGTTTTAAATTTTTTCATAGTGTCAAAAAAGAGCATTCAACTGATGAGATGTGGCCAATCTAGGAATTATCCAATCTACGAGCGGACTAAGAGCATTTTCACTTGACCCTTTTCCGAAGGAGTGAGCCACGAAATGCTGACTAATCAACTGTAATTATCAACCAATCACATGAAAGCGCACCAATTGTTCATGAGCTTTTAGCCCTAAATATTGAACAAGGTTCAATATTTAGTTATTCAATATTCAAGGTTCAATATTTATTCAAGGTTCTATATCCTCTGCAAAAACACATAGAGTTTAAATTTCTAAACTTCCCTGCACGTTTAATACGATAGGCGCTGTTTTCCGCATGAATAAAAAGTGTGAGAAAACTCGTTTCATGAACGCGACGCGCATCGCAGGATGGCCAGAAAAATGTATTATGAGCTCGTAAAAGCGATCTCAATGTGATCAAAACTATGAGAATAAATTCTCTCAAACGGTGGAAACTTTCGGTTCAGGCACGCGAGAAATTCCATAGGAAACTCAAGGTCTTCAGGGAAATCCAGGAGGATTTAGGGAAAAACGTCTTCAAAAGTCAGGGTTTCGGGGAAATTGAAAAAAATATCATCCAAAATTCAGGACAGAAACGTAAGTTTTTGATTCGAAAATTGATTTAAAAAAATTTGAGAGGCTCTCAAATGGTGTAAGATTAGCGTCATGAATGTGAAAGCATGACAGATTATGAAATTTTATTACATTTGTGACAAGTGGAGGGTCACTTTAAGTCACACTCGTTAGTAACTTAATTAGAGTACCCGAACCGAAAAAATAACAGAACTTTTACCTCAAATTTCGTACTGTTAAACTAATTCCCGTTTATAGTTTCGAGATTTTTGTGCTGCTTTCTTTGTTCAAGCGTGTGACCACAGCAAGCGAATGAGAGGAAGCATTTTCGCACGTATTACTTTTTGGTGTGGATCTCGAATAGAGATTTCTGAAGAGGGGGAAACACGGCCATAAGCTACGGGTATTGTTACATTGTAAGGCTGTGAGACGTTACCCTTATTGCGTCGGAAACTGAGCATGTTGGATGCCAACCTTACATTGCAAACTAAGAATGTTGGGTGCCAACCTTACATTGAAAACTGAGAATGTTGGATGCCAACCTTACATTGGAAACTAAGAATGTTGGATGCCAACCTTACATTGGAAACTAAGAATGTTGGATGCCAACCTTACATTGGAAACTAAGAATATTGGATGCCAACATTGTGAAACGTTACTCTAATTGCGTCGGAAACTGAGAATGTTGGATGCCAACTCTGCGATACCTCCCCAACATTGCAGCCAACCGTTAACATTGAGGCAGACATTACGAGAAATGTATAACATTGTAGTTGACATTGTGAGTGACTGATCGCTTTTGATAGATATGACTATCGATGTATAAGAATGGGGCAGACTTCAGGACAGATGTTTAATTTTGCGGCAAATTTTCACGAAAGTGACATATTGTTTACATTATAGTGGATAGTTGAAATTGTGACCAGTTGTTTGCAATAAGACATTGTGACATAAATTTTGTTTCTATTTTGTTAAATGAAATCAAAATCACGAATTAAACGAGCTACCAAAATAATGATTGTTAACATTTCAAAAGTGATTGAATGGCGATCGATTTTTGAATTTAACACAGGTTTTAAACATTGGGAACGATTTTTAACATTGCTGATATCATAACCGCAGGATGATTGGCATCATCACAAATTTAAGAAACATTCATTCACTCATCTCTATTTCCGGGAATTGAGTTTGGCTGACGTGCATGTCATGTAACTTTTATTAATCAGACGAACAACCCTGAACCTGCTATAATAAACAACATTTTCGAAAAAATGAAAACTTAGATCCCAGAAACTCCGTGACGAACATCAACACTCAACGTTGGATGGGGGAGCTTGCGTTCGCTGTGAGGTGATCGCGTTTTGAGAATTATTCGAATATTTATGAAATCATTAGTACAATTATTATTAAATGGAATTATTGAATTGAACGCAGTTATTAAACGAAATTAAATTATTGATAAAATGCAATTATAAATTAAATACAGTTGTTCGTATTTAATTATTAACTAAATGCAGTTATTTGTATTAATTATCACATTAATTAAATGCAAGTATTCGTACTCAATCATCTAAACTTTCTAAAACATCAATAACGTGGAATGGAATATTTATGCATCCGTCATTTTCTTCAGATCTCCAGGTCCCGCTGGGGCGGCTCCAGCGGTCTGCTTTCATGGTTGAATTTCTGATACTACACAAAATCATCAGCAAATTATCTAGATGTCAGTGTTGAATTATTTCGGCTGCGGTATTGGATTATTTTGAAAATTCCAAGTAATTATTTAAAAACATGTATGTGAACATTTAAATATCAGTATTGAATCATTTAGCTATCACTACTGCACGATATAGCTAAACTTGTCGTTTTATTCAAGTATTTCTATTTTTATATTCAACTATTGTAATTTAACGAAAAATGTTCTTATTATAATCTCCTCATATTCTACTCATGACATCAATTTTGTGTGTAAGGACTATGACCCGCCGACACTCCACCCACTCTGCTCTTTATGGCCAGGGGACACGAAACCCGGTGCTAAAATTCAATTTTGGGGGCTACACAAAGGCAATCTTTGTTTTGCGTGTGTAGACACAACCAAGGCAATCTTAAGGGAGCCAATAGCAGGGGTCATTCAGAATGGACTGTAGAAACCAGATAATCTAAGCACAAGTTGTATTCACGCGCAGAATACCTTGCACATACATAGATGCAGCATTTTTATTATACAAGAAAGTTTTAGCCTCCCATAACCACGACAAAGATGTTCCAAGAAAGGAAGGAGGAAGGCTCCATTTAGCATTGAGTTGAGGGAACGCGGAATCTATGCACAAGATGTACAGAAACAGTAAGCAAAGAAAGAAGTTCATGAAACAAGAAAAGGTTGAAGAAGAAAGAAGTTGGAGCTGAAAAACAGGACATCAGTGAAAAAAGATGGTCTGTAACAGAACGAAAACCTATTTTATTTCAACAAAAAGGAAGCCTACCTAACCCTTAGCTCGGGCCCTTACATAGTCCCCCTGGGAGCGCTAATTTCCGTCGATAAAACAGTTGTATCCCCCTGAGAGGCATAGATACAGCAAGTTAGGAAGGAAGAGAGAAAAATGACAAAGAAGAGATGATGGCTTCACAACTGAAAAAATCCAAGTAAACACGAAAAATAGTCGATGGGAAGTCCCGTAGGAGAGCTGAAGTAACCTAACAGTATCCCACCTGGGGACACCAGTCCCGATAAACAAAAAACAGGAATCCTCAATTATGATAATTAACAATAGTGTGAGTAGAGGTAGGAGTCAGGAACATCGAATAGAATAGGTTAGAAAATGAAGACACATTTATCAAAAACTTTCGAATTCGCAACGTGCAGACATCAGCAATGAAATTGTCACTTCTTTTCCGAGACTCAAATCAGCACACGTTACTACGAAAAAGAAGTAAACTAGGTAAGCCAACACAACCACAACCGATAGGTAACTTTCTGATCGGTTAACATTGTGACCGACTGTTAACACTGCAACCGATTGCTAATATTATGACTGATTATTAAATTGATTGTTATAATTTAGCTTCAGCCTCCCATACCACAACTAAGACGTTCGAAGAGAGGAAAGATGAAGGTACTGGTTAGTATGGAGTTTGGGAAACATGGTCTCCATGCACAAAGTGTGTTCTCGCACAGAATACAGTGCTCACAGTAAAAGGAAGTTGAGAAAAAAGGTTAAGAAACAAGATGAAAGTTGAAGAAGGAAGTCAGAAGTGCTGAAAATCAGGACTGCAGTGTGTTGTGGTTTACGCTTCAGCTACCCTCCGTCGTGTCTAAATAAACGTTATGAAGAAAGGTTCGTTTGGCCATCGATCACCTTCGTAAAATAACCGCCATCGCAAATATTTTCTCGTCGATAAGCACAGCATATACTTAGTTCTACGAACATCGCCCAGGACCTCGCAGCCAACGGTTACTACAGTACATCGAGAAGCGTCGTTTGAAAGCTAACCCACCCCGACACCCCACTCTGGGAGTACCGCGTCACCAGCGTCTTGAGGGAGCTGTACTGCCGAACACTTCCACCTCTCTTCATAAAATTCAACTCTTTCCGTAGACACTTAGAGTCCCGTCTATTCTACATAAATAACTTGTTAATTAATATGCAAACTTAATCTAATCTGATTATCTGACGACACTTGCTATTTCCGATAAATTATTAACGTAAAGGATTGTAAAAGAGGACATGTTTGTTCTCAGGCGTAACAGAGAAGCCGCAGCTGCCACGTCTGGGAGGCTACTTGACATTCATCACTGCGGCAGCGTTGTGAAGTAGAGGTTGTGTTTCCGTCCGCTACCCTCGCGGGTATGCGAGACGACTATCATTGTAGTCATGTGTTGGCTAATTTTTTGGCGATTTGATTTAATCGCCATTCTGGAATTTGAGTGCAGATGAGTATCAATCCTTCATGTATCCACTATTATCATTTCATATCTTGCTATTTCACGTCTAGGCTACTTGTAATTCGCCTTCAGTGTACGAAGCATTATTCTGTACCTAGGATGTGTGCGGCGTAATTTCACATTATGTATTATATAATCTGTTTCGCTGACTGATTCAGTAACGAGGTCTCACCTCGATATGAGCATATTATAAATAAATTCCTGTCCATCGATTGTGTTAACTATTTTGGATCAGAAGACGTCATTATTTCAGGTCATCATTTTAATATTATATTACTAATTTGGAAGCCTGTTTATTTAATCCCTTGTAATTATTTACCCTATAATTATCAGAAATAAATGACATCAGAAAATATTGATGACAGAGTAACATCAGAAATGTACTGAAAGATCCGTCATCGGAAATAAATGACTTACGAATAAGATCAAAGAGCTAACAACGAGGAAGGATCACGACAAGTGAACCGAAAAAAGATGGTCCTTAACAGATAAAAAAAACGTTTTTATTTAAAAAGGCCTACCTAACTCTCAGCTCGAAATCTCACATTTTTCCTTGGTTGTGCTAATTCTCAAAGATACAATAGTTAAATCCCCTTGAGGAGACTGATTAATAAAAATCAGATCAAACATTGCAATCAAATGTTGACACTGTGACCGATGAACAACATTGCGATTATACGTCTCCCTTCCTTTCCGAGACCAGCAGGACGTATCAACGTCACGCTGCAAATCGTAACCAATTGGCAAAATTTCAACTCCAGATTTTGCCGGTTCGGTCGCTAAAAAATTCAGGCCAACTTGATGAGGTTTTGGTTCGGAGCGGCGGTGAGGCCGGTGTAACTCGGTTACATCCTCTCCCAAAATAATGAAGACCAGTTATCCCACGCTCATGTCGAGCTAGTCTCTTTGCTCACAGGCGGGAGTTAAAGGCTTGCGTCACCGCGTAGCTCTGTTGTTATATCGCTGAGCACATGCGCGAGAAAATTTTGGTATTACGCTAATTTGGGAGAACGCAACGAAGTTCCACCTGCGCTAGAATCAGTTATGCAAATTGAATCTGTTGTGCATGTCTGTTTAAGAAGCAAGGATTGTAAGGGTTGGTATGGTTGGCTGATATTATGTGAGAAGGTTGTACGAGATTAGAATGATAGTTGCCTGCTCATGGTTTTTTAATTCAGAATCACGACGCTTCCTTTTACACTGAAAAACTCCTTGTGACAGCGTTTGAAACTCAGGGCATTTAACGCTGCTGAAAAATTCACGGCGCCGAAACCTCGCACCAAGAAATATAAAACGAACTAAGCGCGAAAAGTTGTACACGGCTGCGAGGGTTTTCGAGGAATAAAAAAGTTACCCTAGAGACATTGTGTGAATATAAGCATATTATTTTCGGTATGAAGAAACCACGACCTCGTGTTTACTGGTCGTGAGGTCAGCACAGCTGGGCTGTTTGTCATGTTTTAATTGGCTGTCCGGACTCCTTGCTTTGCCTCGGTGCCACAGCCTCCCTCGGTCATAAAAGAGGGCAGCTGTTTTCCGCAGCAGCTCACCGCCCGGCTCAGATGAAGGCAGGTTTCTTAATCGGACGTTGCCTTCAGATGACAGACCCATAAATGTGTTCTATCAGGTGTGGTGAATGTGTTCCTTCAGGCATGGTGAATGTGTTCCTCCCGGTATGGTGAATGTGTTCCTTCAGGCATGGTGAATGTGTTCCTTCAGGCATGGTTAATGTGTTCCTTCAGGCATGGTGAATGTGTTCCTTCAGGCGTGGTGAATGTGTTCCTTCAGGCATAGTGAATGTGTTCCTTCAGGCATTGCGAATGTGTTCCTTCAGGCATGGTGAATGTGTTCCTTCAGGCATGGTGAATGTGTTCCTTCAGGCATGGTGAATGTGTTCTTCAGGTAGGGTGAATGTGTTCCTTTAGGCATGGTGAATGTGTTCCTTCAGGCATTGCGAATGTGTTCCTTCAGGCATGGTGAATGTGTTCCTTCAGGCATGGTGAATGTGTTCCTTCAGGCATTGTGAATGTGTTCCTTCAGGCATTGCTAATGTTTTCCATCATGAATAGTGCATAAATGTGTTCCTTCAGGCATAATAGATGTTTTCCATATGGGATGGTAAATGTGATCCTTCGGTATGAAAATTGAGTTAGTGACTGCTGGCCGGTCAGAAGCATTATGAAAATCCCCTCAGTGACCACTGGTGAGTCACGTCGGGGTCAAAGTGTCAAGATTCAGGAGTTTCTCCACGACCCGAATGTTCTCTCAATGAAAGTGCCAACATCCCAGATAGGAAAGGAAGCGTTCATAACGTATAACACATCGTCAAGACGTCACACTTTTGAATAATATACTTCAATATTTATCAAAAGTCACACCTTTCTCATCTTGGTCATTTAAAGATTTTGTTCACTGCATAGATATGAGGTCAAGCATTCCGTAATCAACCAGAGCTAAAGATATTTCAATTAATTCACTGCTACACGTTCGGTTCTCAATGTTTCTCAACGCATTAGGACCCAGCGTGGTTCGGGCGTCAACCCTCACAGGTGTGGCCGTCATAGCTTGAAGATTTAAGAGTTTATTGTTCCTGCAGGACACCTCCATTTGGTGAAGTTCCCGTACTATTTCTGGTGGTCACTTGACACTTTGACGGCGACGTGAACCACATTAGGTAACTGAGGGAGTTTTCATTATGCTGCTGACCAACCATTAGTCACAAACTCAATTTTCAATTTTAAAAATCTCAAATAATCAAACTCAACAAAAAAACGATCCACTTAATGTTTGATATTTTCAACATTGCTGACTGTAATTGACTTTAAATTTGAATTGAAAATAAAACTTCAGTTTTACCTGCCACAGTCGAAGTGTTAATAAGAATGTGCATGCTGACTCAGAGCTTACGTCTATCGTACTGAAATTCTTCTCCCCTTAGAATTACTACAATGGGTGAATTTTCCATTCATATGCCCGATTATTTCGTAATGATATCTATTTCAGTAACCGGCCCACTGCTTTATGCTTGTCTCTATATTCCCGACGCTAGAATCTGTGAGATATGTCCTCACTGAATTATCTTTGAGCCTAACGAAGCTTCTCTTTCTAAAGCTTTGAGATATGTATATCAACGTGCAAAGTCGTTTTTTGCTCATGTAAACATTCATTACTATAACAAATGCTGTCTCTTGTGCATTAAAAATACGCGCTGAATTACCGTGACAAGCTAAAATTAACAACCACTAATATGCCAACACAGCCCTGGAACACTAGTTACGATATCTACAATGTATAATGTTCGCTCGGGAACACTAGTTACGATACCTACTACGTATGTCACGCAGCTCGCTTCGTCCAGTGCTGGAAACGCTTAGAAAATGTAGCCGAAAATTTTGGCTGAAACTGGTCGAAAGTTTCTTTGGATTCACTGAGCGAGTAAAGAAAAACTTTCGGACATAGTGATTGGAATTGAAGTAGAAACTCGTGAAGCGACCGAATTTGATTCAAGCATTGTTTCGAGATCGACTGTCACCAATGCGTGGATGGAGTGTCCATTTATGGATGGTAGATCGGCCCACTAAAAGGCGGTAGGAGCCGTTACTAATAGGAAGGGGAATTTTAGTGATGTGAATTCCATCGTTTACTTCAGCGA
>JACJUY010002466.1:25558-39606 GCA_014220935.1 Platorchestia sp. MABIK | reverse complement strand
ACTTCATTTTTTCGAATACCAAAGCGGTATTCAGGTGGCGTTTTCACTTTTTTTTCAAACATTTTAAAATAATTTTTTAGGGGGTTCAGATTTAGGCATTTCGCTGGCCTACGCATTACATCAATATTTTTCGCGTCAAACGTGTGCTTCCTTCGAGCCTAAATAGTAATGTATTTCAGTCTTTCAAAGTACTGGCACTTTGTGCTTCATTTCGAGCAATGTTCATGCGAGCAATCACATTCATTCCACCACGGATCACAATCAGAGCTCTGTCACCTGGTATTAAATTTAAGAATTTGCATTCATAGCCTAAATTTTTTTTTCAGAATTGAAATGCAACCATTAAATCAAAGCATAAAAGGAAAGCAAATCGAAAAGTACTAGAATGTCACGAAATTAAACGGATATTTACTCAATTGGATGGTGGATGGCTTCATTTTAAATTAAGATCGATTTTAAAATCCAAATATTTAAGGATCTTTAGGCTTACCTAAGGGTTAAAAACTGCATAGAATAGAATGCTAAATCAATCGTTAATGGTTACTTCTATCCACTGCAACTTTCTTGCATCCCTGTTCAGGCTAATTATCCAACAACTCACACACGACTCCCCTGAGCACGGTAACTCTAGTTTGAAAAGTACGTTTGATTATACAGTACTGACATATGATAACATACAGAGTGTGCAACAATGTTCATGAACTAGAAAAACTGAAGAGGGAGCTGCAACTCATCTTGAAACTTGGAAAAGGAACTTATAGATCCATTTATCAATCAAGACAATGTGGGATAAAAAACGCAGAAAGTTAAAGTTTCGAAATTTCGAGACAATTTTTCTGAAAATGGTCCAATGAAAAATACTGACAACTAAGTTACGTCAAGATATGGCCAAAATATTCGAGGGATCGAGATGGGGAAATAAATTTCTCATGTAAGTTTTTCTAATTCGTTTTTCGAACCGGATTGAGTTATAATTCTATTCTATAAATTCAATAAACGGAAGAAAGAAGGGTTTTAGAGCAGTTTAACTGAAAATGAAAAGTGCAATAACGATGAATACTGGCTCATGAGACAGAAAAAAATGTCTGACGCAAGACAGAAATATAAATATTGCACATGTGTCTAGAAACCAATCGTTTTAAAAGAGGTTATTTCATGTCTACTCCCAACTCAGTCATCTGATTTTCCATTAGAATACATGCTATCCAGACACTGCATGTACGAAGGAGTGCGAGATATGCTACGATTTAATAAAAAAAAGTGTCATCAAAACGTCTGCGACATGAAATAAAGGTTTGAATTCACGACTGCATTCTTTGAAATATAAGGTTCTGGAAAAAAACACGAGGAAATGTTTACGATTCCGGGCCAAAAAGGAAAACCCATACCATGCAATTCCAGCCGTTGTTAGAATTCCTCGTTGAAAATAAAAATTCTCCACTGAGAGCTATGAATTCTTTCATTCGAAAGCTAATTTTTCTTACTTACAATTGGAAATTTGGCAATCAGGAAAGTACGTAAGTAGTAGGTCTTGAAATGGATTTTTTTCTTGGCACGATTCCGCAAATATTTTCATGTGATAATTCACAAATCGAATGCAGCATAAATTCCCTCATGAGCAATAACAATTGTTTTACCAGTAAATTTCCAAGTTAGAAGCAAACTAGAAGTTGCTTATTGTGCCATTAACAAAAGCTCATCCCAAGTTCGAAATTTTTGTCTTTTGTGAGAAATGTTTTTCTATTCAAGTAGAACTTTCCATAGTGATTACACCTTATAGTTTTTATTAAACTGCATCATAAGCATACATACACGCAGTGATTTAAAATGTTTTCCCTTCAATGTTCTTTCCCGTGAATCCGTGTAACCACAAACTTTGCATTCAAAGGTAAATTCTGTTCTTCTCTCTTAGAAAAATGATTTACATCAATATTTTGCCGTTTGAAAAGTTTAACTATAAATGAAATAGCAAGGATAGTCACTTTCAAAATAGACATTATTACTTAGCGAGTTTAATATGTCAGAACTAAAAATATACACGAAAGATGAACGTTTCGACCGCAAGGGTCATCTTCAGCATCTGGGGAAACACAGTGATTTTCATATAGTTAAAAAAAAATAATACATATACATATCTATGGTTAACATTTGTGATTGCTAACAGGAAATTTGCAAGGGATAGGAAGATTGAGTATCATTTAAAACCGGTTTGTTTTCCATGATAAAAAGAGACTCTAAAATACGAAGATCTGTTTGACTAGAAGAGGTTGCAATTATCTGGAAATCGTCTAAACGAACAGGCAAGTCGCATTTTTCTGCATGGGCACGCACAGAGGATTGAGTGAGCTTATAATAACCGATAACGAGTGAATAACCGACTCTGTTATTGGCTTAACCAAATCTTTGTTCAAAACTTTGCTGCAACTCTCTGTTCTAAATTCATGTTTTATTTTTGACAATATTTTTTATCAGCAGTTAGATGGGCTAGGAATGGGCCTACCGTTAGCACCCACCTTCGCTAATATGTTCATGGCCTTTCACGAAAAAAGATGGTTGGAAATGTGCCCGGTTGAATATAAGCCTGTATTTTATAAACGTTACATCGATGATACATTCCTTTTATTTAGAGATAGTTCTCACTGCAGCCTTTTTTTGTCTTACTTGAATTCTCAACATCCGAATATTAAGTTTACCATGGAACTTGAAAAAGAAAACTGTCTCCCATTTTTGGATTCTTTGATTACTCGTCAAAATAACAAATTTCATAGCTCTGTCTATCTCAAGCAAACATTTACTGGCTTGGGTTTGAGTTTCTATAGTTTTTGAAATTTTCGTTTCAAATTGAATTGTATTAAAACTCTGTTATGTAGAGCGTATAGTGTATGTTCAAGTTTTCAGTCGTTTCATCGTGAAGTAGAATTTTTGATAAAAGTTTTCCGTAATAATGGTTTCCCCGCTTGGCTCATACATTCCTCAATCAAGAAGTTTTTAAATTCAAAATTTTGTGACCGCTTACCCATGACAACAGTAAAGAAAAAAGATTTCTATTTTGTTATACCATATTTCGGTTACCAATCTGAAAAATTGAAAAGAGATTTACCGACTCTATTATCAAAACATTCCTGCATATTAATTTTCGGATAATTTAAGTGAACTCGTACAAAATAAATTCTTTTTTCAATTACAAAGATAAGCTTCCGAAGGCTTTGCTCTCTTCAGTCATCTACAAGTACGTTGCGCACCGTGTGCGTCTGAGTACGTTGGGTCCACAAAACGGGCTTTGCGTATTCTTGTAGCAGAGCATGCCGGACGAAGCTTCCGAACAAATAGGCCTCTTGCTTCTTCTCCTCAATCCTCTGTGCGTGCCCATGCAGAAAAATGCGACTTGCCTGTTCGTTTAGACGATTTCCAGATAATTGCAACCTCTTCTAGTCAAACAGATCTTGGTATTTTAGAGTCTCTTTTCATCATGAAAAACAAACCGGTTTTAAATGATTCTCAATCTTCCTATCCCTTGCAAATTTCTTGTTAGCAATCACAAATGTTAACCATATATATGTATATATATAATTTTTTTTAACTCTACGAAAATAACTGTGTTTCCCCAGATGCTGAAGATGACCCTTGCGGTCGAAACGTTCATCTTTCGTGTATATTTTTAGTTCTGACATATTAAACTCGCTAAGTAATAATGTCTATTTTAAAAGTGACTATCCTTGCTATTTCATCTTAGGAAAATGAGTTAGAAAGTTGCTAGAGTAAAAATTTGCATCCTATACGTCTGGGATGAACAACGTGATATCCCCACTGAACCTAGTTATGGTTTTCTTACTTTGGATCATTCTCCTTGAAATTACGTTTCGATAAATTGAAACTCCTACTTTTAAAAGCTTAAATGCAAGATTGCACAGATAGAACGGTAGATTTATTTTCAAGCTCAACGATAAACGACCTATACCCACTTATTATTCTCTAGCTATAAGTATCTTGTGTACATTATGCATCTGAGTGTGGTGGTATGACCAAACGAACTTGTTTAAAACTAGAGTTGTGGAACTCTGGAGAGCCAGCAAACGAAAAGGTGCTGGCCTGTCGTCCTCATATAGGAGTTGGAGATCACGCATTCCGATTGTTATCAACTCGCAATCCTTAAGACCTTCGAATTCGTTACATCTAAGGAGTTAAAATCTGTGTATTTACGTGCTTAACAGTATTTAATAATCAGTATTAGTCAGTGCTAATTAGTCTTGATAAACATTATCTAACCAAACAATAACCATTATTAATAATCAGAGTAAATATCAGTTAAATCTTTTTATATCCTTGTATTTAAACATTGTTTTTGTGAGGTAATTACTTCATAATTTTATTACAACTATTCTATACCGTGAGATTTCAGTTTTGTACAATTTGTTGCCGGCATCATACTTTGGCTGAAGATGTGTGAAAAAACACATAAAATACAATTAAAAAGATTTTGTTGCTAACGACATCATCGATTTTCGACTCCAATCTTGTGAGAAAAATTGTAAGCGGAAATATTTTACATATTGCTTGCGTACAACATTAAAAATCACAACCTTTTGGTAACGGGACTCTCTCTCTTCTATTACTACTACTACTTCCTATGCTAGCGTCAATACATCATTGGCGGAGAAAGTGGTATCAATGGAAGAAGTTGATACTTCGCTCCAAGGACGTCCTAAGAGTGCTACGTCAATTCGTCATTCGTTGTCAGCATTCGTCCTGCCAGCCTTACCTCCTTCCACGCTGAGGTCTGAGGTGCTCTCACCACGCTCCTATGATCCTATGATCATCGATCCACGAGCTTCGTGCACCTGCGAAGGAAAGCCTGAGCTAAGTTTTCGGGGGACTTTACTCGCAGTCTGCACGTCTGCGTTCACAAAAAGCCCTACCCTCGAACTTTCGAGGTTATTAGCTGGTACGCTTGGCGCCAGCTAATTGGTGACGCCAATGTCGAATGAGCGTATTAACAATCCTCATTTACCAGGTATTTAAAAATTGCTATAAACTTATAACTTGTCCCAGTGTATGTTATAACTTTCTTAAGTGCATATTTAGAATACTGTACCCATGATTACTTTAAATTAACCCTATATTTTAATTTCCTTCATCAGGCATTTCTCGTTTCCCATATTTCCAATAAGGCAATTTTTCGAGAATCTTATTCGTAGAATAATAAAAACAAGAAATAGAGTAAAAACGAACATTACATTTATTGCAAACGTTTCGGAATTGAAATTCCATCATCAGTGCTGAAACAGGGGAGAAAAAAAATTGTCTATTTTAAAAAACAAAAATCATATATATTCCACAAAACTCTCTAAATGTCTAAAAAGCCTAATTTGTTCATTCATACTCAAACAATAGCATACTCCTGATTCACACAAGCACACGTGTAAACGCTGGTTCAGATACAACAGCGAAACACACTCAGTAGGTGGGGGCAATTGATAACTTTACGACACTAATGTCTTTGTTGAGATTGGGTTTATGAGTGAATATGAAAAGGGACTCACTATTAGCTCGGCATAAAGTTGAAAAATTAGTATTGTTGAATGAATGGTTTGAATCTTCACAGTGATCCCTACTTGCTGATTGGGGTGGAATGGTTAGTGCACGACCGGTTCTACGAGATATTCCTGCGTGTTGGCTATGTCTGATGAATAATTATTATTGGAGTTTTGTACTACCAACGTAAGACTGCATGCAGCAGTCACACTTATATGAATAGATACAGCCACTCCACAGGCACTCATCCAATCGTTCCTCACTGCTAAAAAAATATGCAATCTTAAACCTATTTCTATAAAACACTGACTTCGACCGTTGTAAAAACCTACTATATATAACCAAAGACACTACCTTCCTCTTCAACTCTGCGTTCAAATAACCAATGAATGGTAACTCGACGCACAAAATCTGCTTTGGTACGCTCAGGGTTGCCGGAGAGGGGCAAATTTTACGATCTAAAAATTTTCTTACACAATTCTGAATGAGTGATTTCGGATATTTGTTGTTGACCAATGATTTTAATGTATTCAATTTCAAGATGGAATTTTTCAAACCAACTGGATATGCGGTATGCACGATGAAGTCTACAGTAAATGCATGATTTTATATACCCTTTGTATACGAACTGAAATAGTTCATGGCAAGACCAGTGAATGTTGGCTTCCTATAGACAGAAGTAATGAGTTTTGAATTCGACTTTTTATGAGAACGTCTAAGAATGGGATCTGATCATTTTGTTCTACTTCCATCGTAAATATAACATTAGGATGAGATGTGTTAAAATACTGAAAGAAACTATTGGCTGCCATTTCAGAGCGAAACAAAACAAATGTATCGTCCAGATACCTTCGGTGAAATAACGGCTCAAACTCCGGAGGACATTGGTGCAAAAAATGTCTTTCCAAGTGGGCTAGAAAGGAGTTCGCTATTAAAGGAGAGAGGTTAGATCCCATTGCAAGTCCGTCAATTTGCCTGTGCGTTATATCATTAACTACAAAATACGAATCTTTCAGTGCTACTTCAAGTTAACGTTTGAATTGCGGTGTATCGTAACTCAGGATGGATGGTTCGGTTATCTTGAAAAATGCGATCCAGCAAAACATTAATTGTCGTGTCTTTAAACATTCTCAATGAAAAAAGTCGTCGGGCATTTAATTTGACGATCTTAGAGGCCACTCAATACCACGATCCAATAACACAATGCGGTTACCAAAATGCTCCATCAGCATTTCCCCAACATCACGCAAACGACGTGCCGAGGCTCCGTCCTGAGGCCACTTGAGTTTGTTGAATCGATTGGCGCAACGCGGTGGAGTTCAGGGACGTGTGAAAGTACCTCATTTCCCTCGTTTGAACTCATACTTCTTTACATTTAACATCCTTGGCGCAAACACGCTTTTTGTAGTGTCTACTGAAAACGTTGTCATATTTAATTCAGTCACAGAGTAGTGTTTAAGGAACAGAACTATAGCTCAAGTTGCTTTGAATGAACGATAAAAAAACACTGTTTTCTTTTAGAAATTGCTCACGACATTTTGTGGGAGGTAGTATGAAAGGAATGTAAACGAATGGACGCAGCAAATACACAAGTCTTAAACATTTGCAATACACCCAAGATTAGTTTTGATCCGAATATGATTTTAGCATAAAGACAGGTTTCATCTGATTCTTTGGAAGATTTAAATCGAACCAGAACCAGTAAAAATTATCCATCCAGGGATGAAGCTCCACCACTGCTGTGTGGTGCTGCATCGCCCCTGCTGTGTGTTGCTGCATCACCACTGCTGTGTGTTGCTGCATCACCACTGCTGTGTGTTGCTGCATCACCACTGCTGTGTGATGCTGCATCACCCCTGCTGTGTGTTGCTGCATCACCACAGACTTTTAAAATTTTAATGGCTTAAGCAAACCCTTAAATATCATAAGTTGAAATTCTAAGAACACCTCAAAACTATTCATCCAATATGTTTAGGGAATATAACAAAAAATAGAACCTACTCATTTAAAGCAAATTATTTCCCATACAAATGTGAGTGTTAATAATTTCTTCCGGTGTGTTGCCGGGTACACTTGTTTGCATCAAATTAAAAGTCGAGAATCAGGACAGATTTGCAAGTTCACGAATGATAAACTTTGAATGAGTAAGTTTTCTTTCTGGGACTCCGCATATTTTCTCCCTAAACAAAATTGTACGAGTTTCCTAATCCCCGTCACATAATTCCTGTACAACAAATTTGAATTCAATGTACTTAGCATACAGCGGTATGTAAATTTCTCGTGTGACCTTATTGATTTCTTTTCTATAAACCTTTAACAAACTATTAATTTAGTGCTCAAAAAGAAATACTCAACACCAGTAAAAATATTTAGGGCTCCCGGATTAACAATAAAGCAACAAAATGAGGTACAATTTAGGTACCGATGTCACCGACTCACTGAGGCACAAAAGGTAAAAATGCCGTTGAAACTTCTTGGAGAATAATGTAATTAGTGAAGAATACATGATAATAAAAGCTTATAGTCAAGAATTATACTATGGGAGTCCCTAGAGTTCCAATGGTTCAAGTATTGCGTAAGGCCCACATCTTCTTAATTGGGATTTTCCACCTCGTAGACTTTTTACCATGTTAGTTTCTGTACTCATTTTAAGCTTCTTAATACTGATGCATGATAATCTGTGTTATCATCTTCTATGTGATGATAAATTGTCCTATAAAAAATTAGGATAGTATTCCTCTGATATCTTTACCTGCAGGGCCAATTTGGATTTACAAACTGTTACTAACTTATTTCCATGTGCATATCTATTATTTTTGATTTTTGTCGTTTCTTGAATTAAATATCATTATTAGTACATAGTTAATTCATGCTTCGTTTCTTTTGATTTTCTTTACCGCTCCAGTTACCCATTTTACTTTGCACTTCATTAATTGTATTGCAATATTTACGTTTTTCCATTTATTTGTACAATTTTATGTAGATAAAGTTGTAAAACTAAATACAGCATATGACAAGTATCATTTGTCATGAACACCATTTATGGCCTTCACGTTGCTGCTAAGGAAAAATATCATTTATTAACACAAAAGGTAAAAATGTTGTGACAGAGCATAGTCCTGTTGAAATTACCTCAATAACTCGAAAAGTAAATCTACTGAAGCTTGTTCTGATCTGCATTTTGTGATATTGTATAAAAAGAGGCTTTAAGCACTTCTCATGCGTCTAGGGCATTGATCTACATTCTGAACAGTGTAGATGGAGCCTGCACATGGTTCTTATGACTGTATACAGTAACTATTTCGGCGTTTGGTAAGCTGCCATTTGTACTGTCTTTCTAAATGTTAGTAATGTCAACAGATGAAAGTTAAGAGCATCCTCGTAAAGAGGTGGAGTACTACATAAAGGCTCACGCCATCAATATTTATATTCTATTTTAGTAACTGATCCTAGCAGCGTTGGTTGAATGTTTTTACAGTATTAACTTGCTCTATCATATTTTCTAGAAATGCACGTGAAAATGTTTGAGAGAAATTCCAAGACACAGTACAATCTCACTTACAGAAAATGTCTTGCAAAATCACACATTGCCTTAAAAAAAATATCAAATTTGTGATAATTCTTTTCTAAGCGCTGAGTCATATATTTCATAATGAAGACAAAGTAAGCTAACAACTGATAAGCGTTAAAAAATTAGCATGACCTGATACTGGACACTATTAAAGTAAGAGCATCACTATTCGAAAGGAACTCTAATTGTTCACACTATGATTTGCTATTTGTTTCAGAAACAAATTTGACTGTCTTCCGATGTAAAATTTGAATTGTCATGAATGAAATATTCAGTCAAACATCGAAAATTTGTCTTATTCTTAATGTAATTGGATCTATCATAAATGAATATTGGTTGACTATTGCGCATTGACCATTGCAGCCTAGCATGGGGAGACTTACCTCAATACCTTCAAAGGGATTTACAAAAATGCATAAACTTCGCAGCCAAGGTGGTTTGCAACGGTAATTTCCAAAGAAGTGATCACGTAACCCCTCTCCTTAATAAACTCGGTTGGATTCCTGTTCAAGAAAGGCACCTCATGCAGAGGGCCCAATACGTATTCTCCTCGTTGTACCTTCCTCAGAGCAATGCTGAGATAGTGCGTTTCTATCCACCCACAGTAACCAACCAAAAGCCGAACAGAAACAACAATGTCTTAGTCAACTATCGTTCATCTCACATAGGGCAGAAGGCTCTGTCAAAATCAGGCGCCTTACTGTGGAACAAACTTCCCCTGAGTATTGAAATCCCTCAAAGACCGAGAGAATTTAAAGCCAAAATAGTTCGTCATCTTGCGTCTCAACGATAATTCTTCGTTACAGAACATACTGAACACGTATTGACGAATCTCATTTGCCTGGTCTCTCCATTGCTGAATACTCTCTCGCTCATTTTTGTATGATTCAAGACGTCACACAACAGTTTAGAATGTATGCGTGGGTATTATGATCTGATCGATTCAACGCTGGGATTTGCAAACATGCTTATTTGTATATGTGTGTATGTATATGGGTGTATGTGCGCCTATGGGTGTGCATATGTGCACATACACCTGTGTGTACTGGACTAGCAACTGGTATATAAACTATGAATACCAGCCTTTTTTCTCACTCTCAACTTCTAACACTACCCAACACATCATTTCCTTCTATTATTGACAGAGCAATCCAAAGCTTAAACGTCTTATACATGTAAAATGTGGTACCTATGTGTGTTTATCAAATGCAGACATTTTGCGCCATATTTCAAAGATAATGTGATTTTTTTCTAATATGAAACCCTTATTGGGCATTCGTGTTTTCTTTCTTACTCACGTTCAAAAATGCTCTTGTTAGGCTAGTGTAGTGTAATTATCATATCATGTCTTACGCTCTGGAGTATATTATAACAACCGCGCCTAAGCCTCACATATTTCTGGAAATATTTCTGTACTTGGGAACCGTTGTAAGAAAATCGTTTTCATGTTTTTGACTCAGATAGACTGTTTTGTGCCACTATTTCTGGTACGGAAATTTAAAAAAATTCAGGCCGTAATAAAAGGTATTTTCTCGGTGTTTCTCAATTGGAATGCTAGTTTATACTGACTAGTTTACGCTGATATTTACGCACATGTTACTTGTGTATATGTGTACGTGTGCACGCTATGCGTGCGTTGATGGGTGAAGGTGTCACCACGTAATACTTCATTTCACTTCATTATTATAAAGCATTTATAAAAAATATATATTTGTATATATTTGTTGCACGATCACCCACATTTGATCAATCAGACGCTTATGAACCAATTATCTTTTCGAGACAATATTTAATTAAACATCGTTAGAATATTTCATCAGAAATTGTAAGCAGCAACACATACTGAAAAAGTTGCCACGAATTTCCTTTGCTCATTATCCTATATTTCAGAACATCGCACAGCATTTTAAAGAACGCGTATGTCTTGTGATTTCCTCGATGCATAGAAATGTATTTGTGTATGTTTACGTGTTGGGTGTATGTATGTGCGTAGGTATGTATGTGCACGCATATGTGTATATATTTACATGTACATGTGCACATGTGTGTACTAAACCAACAACTGGCATTTTTAACTAGAGATAATGGTCTCTTCCAGTTCACTCTCAACTTGTAACATTACCTAACTCGTCATCTCTTTATTATTGTAAAGCATTCACCTAAAAAAACATACATTTTTTGTGTGATCATCCATTTATATTTAAATAAAATGCAAATCAACTAATAATCGTTATGTTAAAATGATTTAATTAGAAAAACAAAACTTGTAGTTTTCGTGTTCCTCCTGCTTATACTCGTATTTATATTTTTTTCTTTCGCGCTTTCGTTGAAATAACATTTTGGAACATCGGCCGAAACAAGCGATTCATAAAGTATTTCCTAGCGTCAAGAATTGCGAAGCTTCATGTCATGTATGTGAAAACTGTCAAAAGTCATGAAGTTGTGTTATCTCTTATAATTATCATTACATGTATCATCAAATGTAGTTTAAGCAAGATTAGGAGTACATTGCCCGCAATCATTTTTCGACTAGTGACATGGGTATTACAATACTCGTGTGTGTATCATCTAAGTGTATTAACTTTAAGATATTTAAAAACCAATGATGGTACTTTTGTACCATCTGTATGGAAATAAACTGTTTTTCTTTCTTTCTCTTCTTTCTTTCTTAACCTTTGTCTAAAATACTAGAGATGTTTATTTAATTTTGTTTCATACTTTATTTTTATATTTCTATTTATCGAAAAATTTTCTAAGCAAAGTTATGCTTTTGCATTGTAAACTGAGTGAACGTTAATCCTGAAGTAAGTCACATTGTCTAGACCAACCGTTCAGAGAAACGTGTATAACATTGGACTGCTTTTGAAAGGAAATATATTTAGGCTGTTTTAATATTTTAGGAGAAATGTTTTCCAAGAAAATACTACATTTTTTAGATTAGAGTTTCTTTCAATACCTTACAAATTTTAAAATATATCATTTTTTCGAATATATCTATCTATTTTTTTCCAATTTTTCAGCCTTTCGAAACTGTTCCAGTTCAACACGTGTTAAAATTCGAAGATAATCGTTTATCATCTTTACTCAGAGAACACTCAACTGTTAAAATTCTAAATCAGTATCTATAAACGCAACGTTTCGATGTTACTAACATCATAATCAGGCTGCAAAATACAAAAGAAACACTTAGTCACATTGGTAAAAAACTATGTCAATCCAAAACTTAAACTACATCAGACTGGATAAAAATATAGGTAATCACATTGCGATAAGACTAGATAGGGCGAATTTTGTACAAGATTGAAACTACTGCTGACTAGTTATTATTGCACGTTAGATATTCACATGTTATCGGCCCTAGAGATAGAGGCAAAATGGACGAACGGAGGTTACAGGCGTCTAAGTCACAGTCCGACTGAACAATTTTAGAGCAAAAAAGTCATTTGTATTTTCGTTGAGGCAAGGTTTAAGCTTATGGATGTGCAGTGCTTTTATTATCTGAATATGCTCTTTTTTCATAACATTATACAAGATTTTTGTATTTGAGTACAGATTTTCATTTGAGGGTTTACAGCTATGATCGATACGGAAATGATTAAAAATGGAGCCTTGATATTTGTGTCCAGCCAATCTTTGTTTCAGGGTCCTCTTAGTCATGCCAATGTAACACTTATTGAGAGACTTACATTCTCTCCTGTTACACTCGAACTGATATATCACATTGGCTCTGTCTAGGTCGCTGACTCGTGATCTGGAAATATTGTTTCTTACTAGAAGATCGCTGATTTTGAAATTTTTATAATACACACGCACTTTAATTGCCCTCTCTGGATCTGTGGGTTACACGAGAGTTTTGACAATATTTTTAAAAATACGTTCGTCAATTTTGTAATTGTTTTGCACCTGATTTTCATAAAATATATCTATATTGCGCTGGTTAGGTCTCGGATTATGGTCTCTATTCAAAATTCGGAGGACAAACTTACCGATAGTTGTATCAATAAGAGTATTGGGGAAATAGTTATTAACCAGCACCCGTTTGACTCTAAGCATTCCTGAATGGAAACTAGCTCAGCTGCTGCACACTTTATAAGCTCTATTAACCAAGGTGGGAATGACTCCTTCTTTATACACTTGCGGTGCATCACAATCTATCTATTGTAAAAATAACTTGTAAACAGTAAAATGTACACAAATATGATTTGTAATATGCACTGCAAAACTTGCCTATTGTTATTAATGACAAGCCAAGAATTATTCCTATCAAATTACACTACACTAATGATCAACTAAATTCCATTCATTTCAATTGAAAGTTGCTTTGATCTAAATCGACATGAAAATGGTACACTATGAGTGTACTCGTGAATTTGTCCCACACCAGCTGAAATAGTTTGGAAATTACGCAGGAGTTAAATATGAAGATCTACTTCATTTTACGATCAATCTCATTACCCAGTATTTCCGAATTGTCATGAAAAGTAGTTTGATTTTATTTCAAATATTTTAACCTGAAAAATTACTATATTTTGGCAGCGCCGCAAAATTTTACACCTTAAATAAAACGAATTTAGTCGATGGGTGCATTTTTAACATTCGTCATTCACCAGAGCACTTTGAACGAAGACTTATGATCAATTATATTATATATTCAATTTAAAACTAAGACTTCATCATCAACGATAAGTATAGAAAATACTGAAAACACCTATAAAAAACCTATGTCTGGAAAAGAAATTCGTACGAGATAGGGAAGCGGCTAGGTGAACACGAGATCGATAAATGATAGAACATCGACCATGCATCGACTATGAATCGCAGACAGACCAATTGAGGATGTAGGTAAAAATAACCCTAGCATTGTACGTTGATATTAAGGTGCGGTTCCACCGGTGTGCTGCACTGTGCCGCACACTGTACTGAACAAATGTATGCGCCGGTGGAA
>JACJUY010002466.1:0-21858 GCA_014220935.1 Platorchestia sp. MABIK | reverse complement strand
AGCACGTGTTGCACTGTTCGCGTACAAAAAGCTGCGCACATTATCCGGTGGACCTGGGCTGTTCTTTTTGTGCTCGCGCTGACGAAGTTCTGCACAAAAAGTGCGCAACAAATTGTGCAGCACACAGTTTTGGTGGAACCGCACCTTTAGAATTAAATAGCAGAGTAAAATGTCATCTACCTTGCAGCCTTGCACACACACACACACTCAGGTGAAATATTTTCAAAATGTTTCGTTTATTATTATCATGTATTCTTTGGAAAAATTAGTTCAGAATATTCAAAGCGTACGCTTCTGAAGAGTTAAACTTTACTTTTTTAGGGTAAAAATTAGCTTGGCAAGCGGGTTCAAACTTGTAACGGCGAGTCCAAGGCTCCGAGTCGGGCCAGCGGCCCAGCGATAGCGTTAAGGCCTGTTTACACGATCATTGATGAGCAACTTCACCACGCGCTCAGTCACGTACTTGGTCGCGTCAGAGTGTCGACACGGTCATTCTGCACTTTCAGCAGTGGCGCAGAACTGCTGTAAAATCCTCAGTCTGCTCCTGGAAGCGCTAGAGAGAGGATGCACAATGCTGGCTTGGCGACATGCAATGGCGCTTGCCCCCTCTTTATAGCAGTTGTTTTGGCTATAAAGAAAAGCAAAAGAGGAAAATTTGGGTGAAGAGCTGGTTTCAAAAAAAAAATTTTTTCGGCCGCTACAGGACAATTTTCCAAGAGAACGCGTTGGGAGGGAGCAGAGCCGACACACCCTCCCCGTTCGGTGACTGTAATAACACTGACAAGCAGGGTTGCCAGAAGTGTTACGTTCGTAACAAAAGTGTTACTTTTTGCTATCAGATCCTCCTGTTGTTACTTTTGTTACAACTTCGACAAAATTTGACAAATTTTGTTACTATTTTAAATTTCAGCTAATAAATTCTTTAAAGAGTGTACCATTTTCATTGACACTCGTGCAGAGGCGTTTCAACCGCGCCTTGTCTCGCTCATAACTCGTGCGGTCGAGTTTGGCAACGTCCGCCGATAACCTTCAGTCAGCGTCACGGTATACGTAAGGCATGGCGTAAGGTCAGCATCAATTGGAGGGCAAATATGTAGAGCGTCCTAACCCACAAATCAGAAGTCAATACTAGGCTAGTGGAATGAATGATAATTTTATTAATTTCACCTCTTAGCAGCGTAGATGTCTTGCAGGCAAAGTGGCCTAGGTCCCAGTTCAGTTCCTAGTTAGTAACTGGGCTAGGAAAAGCCAGTTTGGCAACCCTGCGATGAACACCAGGCCTCTACTTGAGTGTCCTAAATATATTATTCTGTGTTTTGCTGGGTTTTGTGGGTAAGATTCTCTGCATATTTACCCTCCAATTGATGCAGTAAAAAATCTAGCATTTAAGTTGCACTAGATGGCCGTCTCTTGAGCAAGTCGTAACGAGTATTCTGGATCAGTGGGCAGCTCTCACTTTATTCTTCACACCTGTAGCATTGGAAGATAATGTCAAGTTGGCTGCAACAATATTAGAACAATTGCGGAACCCACAAAATTAGATGTACTATTCATTCTTGGCCTTCATATTACCCAGTCAGTAAGATAAACCTTGAATTTCAAACCGTGACGTTTCGACTGCACAAATTGAAGAGTTCTATAAAAAATATTTCTGTGAAAACTATCCTGGATTACTTTGTGAAATGGAAAATAATTAAAGATAAGGATCTAGCAGCAATAATTACTGCTAATGATCCTTCCAGTTATGAAATTTACTACATGTATGTTGCCAAAGTAGAAGCTGTTTATTACGAGAATTCTGGAAAAAAATTCTGGCAAGGACCTGAAGCAATTTCGAGCAAACATCTTGAATTTCCATGTTCGATTTATGAAAGAGATGTATAGCCGTTTTCTGTCGAATTAAATGCTTAAAAAGTTGGAATTGCTTGAGGCAGTGGACCCCGCCAATGATAACGTGGGAAAACCTGGCTCCACCATTCCTCTTGCCCTAAAATTTTCGATCATCATTTCTGAAGAAGAGCACGAAATATTGAATACCGAGTAGCGAGAGCTCACCTTGGAGGACACGAACCATAAAATTGAGAAGCAACCTGAAAAGTTCTGGCACACTGTTTCAAAAGTAAAGTGCGATGGTGAACTTCGATATCCCCTATTATCAAAGATAATCATGAGCCTACTCGCGTTGCCTCATATCTCAGCCTGTGCCGAAAGAATATTTTCACTTTAGAAATAATATTTAACGCAAAAACAGGTCTTTGTTGAAAACAGAAACTTTAAACGCACTTCTATACTTCAAAAGTTTACTTAGTGGCTCTAACTGCATGAAATGGCAGCCGTCTCAAAAATTACTCAAAGAAATGACGCAACAGGACTTACTTATACAGCAGTGCAGAAGAGGGAGCTACATTTTGAACTGTCAATAAGTTCTTCCTTTAATATTACAATATTTATTTGAAGGTTTTTAGGTTTTGTTACTTTTTGATCCAATTTGTTACCTTTTGGGATGGGAATTTGTTACCATTTACGAAAACCTTCTGGCAACCCTGCTGACAAGCCTTGAATAGCGCGATGAAGACAAGCATCGTCCGCACTGCCATTGAGTTGGTCATTGCGTCTGAAGCGAGAGCAAATGGGCGGGGTTTGAGCCTCTCTTCACTGCTCACGCGCGCACTCAGTGATCGTGTAAACAGGCCTTTAGACGTTAGTTCAAATCTTAGTTCTCAATTTGATTTTGCGAGGGGTGGTGTGGGTTCAAGTGGTTCGCAATGATTTGTGAAAGAATAATGCTCATGTAATGATGCACAAGCTGTACACATAGATTTTAAAAATTAAATTTCATTGATGGTTATTCGGTGTGTTTCATTCTATTGGCATATTTCAAATTTTTACTAGCTTTAAACTTCTAAAACGAATTTGTGCGAACAGTTATTGCTTATTGCTTAGAACTGTTTCGTCACTTGGTGAGCTGAAGGTTAGTTCAATTTTTTTAATCAATTATGTGGAGGGTTGCTCTTCGTGCAGGTTTTGGAAGTAGAACAATTGTATATATTTCACAATAAATGGTTTTATTGCTATTTCATAGTTTTCTCAATTTATTTCATATTCAACGTGTTATTTGACTTATTTGGAAAAAGTAGCTTTTGGAGCAATAAATCATAAATTTACTGGAAGCATTTTTCGATTCCTTTCCATTTTTAATTCTAAAAAACTCAAGAAATTGACTAATTTAACGTATCGCGCGAAATTCAGTGGAGGAATTCGTTTTGGCTTGGTCAAAAACTCGCGAAGAAAGAATTTGAAAATCATGTTCCATTATTTTTCAAAATTTTTATTCCTAAAATGGAAAAAATGTTCGAAACCACAGCCGTTTATTTTACAAATGAAAACTTGTATAGTTTAAGGCTTCAAGCTCCATAGTCGAAAGTTTTTTTAGGGATGCCGTGTTCTTAAACAATTCAAGCTATTTATTACAAGTGTGTAGTAATATCAACTTCTACGAATAAGTTTTAAATTTAGCCACTTGTGGCCCTGAATCAGTTTCGGAACTTCTAAGTAAATTTTCAGTAGATTGGATGAACCAAGAAAGAACAGCATATTATATTGGGGTTAAGATGTGATCCGTTGCATGCAATTAGATTTATTCCATTTGATTTTTGGCATAGATTTGATTAATTTATTATTAGATTTCAATTGTATGCGAGAAGAATTTCAATGAACATCTGTTTTAGCTGCCCATTGATAAAAAGTAAGGTTCAAGATAAGTTTCGAAAAATTTCCGGATGTCAGAAGGGAAAGAGTTCTAAGTTTTGCTTTCAAGATGTAGAAAATGATTGCCATTTCATTTTTAAATAGTCAAGAAGTAAGAACTTATTTCTGTTTCTCAGGTTTTAATGGCGATTTTGAACGACCGTTTAATGTTATAAGATCATCATCGCTCTCATTTGTCTTTGACAATCAGTTTGGCCAAGAAACAGTAGAGAAGTTTAGATTTGTGAAGGGTCAAATAGTTTCAGGAGTTCGAATGAATCGGTTCCTCACTGTTCTGTTGGCTTCTATTGTACTGAAGAGTTGGTTCGTTTTTTATCAGCTCCATTTTTTGCTTCTTATACGCACCGCAGAAATGAATGTATTGACGTTAAGCACAATATTTTCAAAACATCAAATGCATTTGTAGCCGCTAGCGCCATTGAGAATTGTTACAGATTCAGCTTATTTAGTTCTAATATGAAACATGTACTTTAAAAGATAGCTTTCAGTTGGTAAAAATACTTCGATACTTTCTTTAATTAGTCGCTTCCATCTGGCTGGCCATCACTGATCTTGATGCATGATATAGTTCGATTATAAATCAGAATGTATTTTTCGTTATCGATCAAAATTAATGGATATTTTATTTGCGTTGAGACGCATACAAAATTTTTCCAGTTCAGTATTTATTCTATTTGTCCGTGAGATATAGTTTTCAATAGGTAGAGTCGTAGCAAGTGTACTATCGTCAGTAAAAAACATAAATTTGAAAAATGTAGTACATTGAACTGCATCACTAATAAATATCAAAACCTGGAGGAGACCCAAAACTGTTCTTTGAGAAACTACACGGTTAATAGTAGTTCTGATAGAGCCTTACCAATTACAACACATGGGTTCGATTCGTCATGTCATGTATGAGTTAAATCAGTTCTGAATAACCCCTCTAATGCCATAGCATTGCAACTTCGAGAGTAATAGGTTTGTTTCCGAAAATGGAGAAATGGAAAGAAACTATATGGCAAGCAATATGAATATAAATTATGGATATATTCAAGTTGTTTGCTTTCTGCACATTCGCAGAAATATTTTCCGCAAATTGATTTCAAATTAATATTAGTCAATACGTATAAAATAGGATCATTTTTCAACAATAAAGATAAAACTCCTAAAGGTATGCTCTCATCCGTGATTTACAAATATAGTTGCGCAAAGTGTGCGTCTGAGTACGTGGGCTCGACCACTCGAGCCCTTAGTATTCGTGTTGCAGAGCATGCCGGCAGGAGTTTCAGAACTAATCAATTACTTTCCACACCTTCCCACTCCTCAGTCCGCTCTCATGCAGAGAAGTGTGACATTCCTGTTAGATTAGATGATTTTAGAGTAATTTCAGCTGCATCAAACCAAATAAACCTCCGTATTTTAGAATCTCTCCACATTTTGAAAGAAAAACCTGTTTTAAATGATATGCAATCTGCCTTTCCTCTACTACTAACGTAATTTTAATACTGAACATTTTAATTTAGTTTCTTTCATGTTTTTTTTTCTTTTTTTCTTTCTTCTTTCATGATTGATGTAAATTTGAGTCCTGACTAGTTTTTTCTTCTTGTTTTCAGGTTGATAATGACCCTGGAGGTCGAAACGTTCTATAAATTTTTATTCATTGACTTTCCTAAATAAATAATGAGATTCAAAACGTGTATCTTGGCATTTTTATTCATATTTTGAAAATAAATAATCGAAGATGATTCAGAATGGCCTGCGTTGTCGACTTTTAAAGATCTGAAATCAAATGAATTGTCATTAAGAAATTATTTTTGTGCTATGATTCGAGAGGCTAGGAGACATACGATAAATATTTGGCAAGTTCAATGAGTTCAAGTTCACTGTTTTCATTCTTTTTATTCATTTTCGAGTTGTTAATACATTCATGATATCGGAGCCCTGAGTTACGTTAAAAAGATAGAATTGCTTTCGTGAAATCGATTCTAGTAATTCTAGTGGAGAGTTGAGTCAGTAATGATTTAATCAGCTGCGTTTTCGCTATGTTAATAATGAATTTTGTTGGTTGATTTAGAATTTCTGTTTCTTGATGAATTGTTACATTTTCTTGGAGGATGGATACGATTTTCCTGGTCTAATTATTTGTGATATATAAACAGAATTGAATGGGCACAAATAGTGTTCAATATCGTTTTTGAATCAAGTAAATGTGAAAATGAAATTATTTTCTGGATATTATTTTACGTGATTTCTTACTTAGATTCTAAACCTTGCATACACTGATTAGAATTTCCCATTGACTCATGATTTCACGATGTGGTGCATCTGAATACGTTGGATCTACATCCCGTAGCCTGCGTATTCGTGTGGCTGAGCATGCTGAACGAAGTCACCGTACTAATAACCTTTTATCAGCACCTCCTCACTCTGCAATACGCACACATGCAGAAAAATGCGACCTGCCTGTTAGACTAGACTATCTGATTTTGAAGTATTAGGCCGAGGAAGTAACCCAATAGAACTCAGAATATTAGAATCTCTTTTCATTTATAGACTAAAGCCAAAACTGAATGATATGCAGTCTGCCTATCCCCTACAAATGGTAAATTCCTAATTTTGTTTGGTAGCAAATGTTTTTAATTTCATGTTTGTTTTTACCTTTGGATTTTCTGAGTGATCACTGATTTGTAATCTTAACTTTTACAGTGTTGAGAATGACCACTGCTAGTTGGTCGAAACGTTCACTTCTATCGATTTTATCATCTAATTAGTACAAAATGAGTATAAGCGTTGTGTCATTAGTCTTCCTATTTTTAATTAAGATCTCCAAGAATTGGAACTTTGACTTCTTTAACTAGTCACATATCATTTTACTAAAATGAACACTCAATTTCTTAAAAATTCCTTAATCAGCCTTTAAAAGGCAACGTTTCGATGTTACTAACATCATCCTCGGGATGCCAAAGACAAAACAAACAGTCACTTTGATAAAACTCCGTCAATCCAAAACTTAAGCTACATTAGACTGAATTTAAATATTGGTAATCCCATTGTGAAATGACTAGATAGGACTTATTTTGTGCATGATTAAAATGACAGATGCCTAGTTATTGGTCACCAGATATTCATATGGTAACGGCACCAGAGATAGAGGCAAAATGGACGATCTACCGGAGGTTCCAAACGTCTAAGACACAGTCCTACAGAACAAGTTTAGAGCAAAAAATAATTTGTATGTTCGTTGAGGGTAGGTTCAAGTTTATAAATGTGCAGTGCTTCTATGCCTTGACCTCTATACCGGTGAAGCCGATTTTATACGGAAGGTACATGGACGATATTATCGTTGAAATTGAGATGGTAGAGCAGTTGGAGATGTTGAGGAATTCAATGACTGATAATCCGGTGTTACGTTTACGTATGAGCTGGGTGTAAATGGGAAGCTGCCATTTCTTGACGTTTCAGTTGAAGCATCTCAGGGTGCTTTTTGCATAACTGTGTATGTAAAGCCCTCGCATGCTGGTGGAACCAGAAACTGCGATTGTGATGCAGCGCATGTGTATTAAGAAGGCGTTATCCATACCTTGTTAAAGAGCACTTATGAAGTGGGCAACAGCTGGGCTAAATTTCACTCAAAAATGCCACGATGTAAGCGGTTGCTAGTTAATAACAATTTTTTCTCCAATAAGCTCATTGATGGAATTGGTAACTTTGTAAATCGAATTTTGAATGAGGACTATAATCCGGGATATTACACATAAATTTTCATAGAATACTTATTTCACATAAACATAAATATATTCTATGAAAATCAAATGCATGACAATTACAAAATTGAAGAACGTGTCTTCCAAAATGTTGTTGAAACTTTCGTGAAACCCATAAATCCAGATATGTCAATAAAACTTCGTGTGTACTACAAAATCACGAAATCAGTGATCTAGGTAGAAACAATATTTCCCGAACCGGAGTCAGTGACCTTGGCAGAAGCAATGTGATATATCAGTTCGAATGTAACAGGATAGAACGCAAGTCTTTCAATAAATGTTGCATTCGCATGACTAGGATGACACTGAAGCTAAAATTAACCTCGCGAAAATATTAAGGTTCTATTTTTAATCATTTCCGTGTTGATCATAGCCGTAAGCTCTCAAATGAAGATCTGTGCTCAAATGCAAAAAATTTTTTAATGTTGTAAAATGGAGCATATTCAAATAATAGAAGTCATAAACTTAAACCGAGCCTCAATGAAATTACAAATAATTTTTTCCTTCTATAATTGTTCTGTAAGACTGTGGCTAACAGACGTGTGAAACTCCAGTAGTTCATTCATTTTGCCTCCATCTCTGGTGCCGTTAACATGCGAACATCTGGTGAGCAGTAACAACTAGTCATCTGTAATTTCAATCATGTACTAAATTACCCTACCTAGTCTTCTCGCATTGTGATATATGATTCCAATATTTGTGATACCAATATTTTTGTTCTGTCTAATCTAGCTTAAATCCGTGATTATCTTTGTATTCTAACATGTGTAGGACTATTGAAACACAAGTAATTCGATATTTTTCTCAAACAAAGTTTTTTTTTTTCAGCCAGTATACCCTTTTTAATTAAATGAGTAAAGCTACTGATATAGAACCTGAAACGAAGAATAAACTTTACAAACCTATGCTGTGAGGAATATTTAGTCACACTAAAATTTGACCAGGAAACTATTGAAGGTATTTCGTACTTAGAATATTCATTCGATGGATAGCAATTATATACTTGATTACCAACTATTTTTCTTTCAACAGGATCAGTTGACTGGGATGGAGGAGAGGCAAGAGACCCGTCACTTATCTTCCAGCTATCACGACATTTGAAAATTGTGCACAGAATATTTACAGAATAATTTGCAGAAGTAATAATCTGATATTCTAAAAAACTTTAATACTACCCAATTACCTTCCAAAAGCAGTGTAAATGGAAAGAAAAATAAATACCTATTACTAATTCGTAGGTGTACTTTTTTACTTTTTCCTTTAATTTGAATAATCTTCTACTGATACCTGCCGAATGTTTTCCGTGTATTTGAAGTACTTTTCTTGAGAGCAATGTGCATTGTGCAATTTAATTACACTGTAATTAATTTTACGTTCACACACGCGGTGTATTTTTCTTTGATTTTTTGAATAGTGACAGCTGTTTCCTATCTTGGCCTCTCGGTGTTTGAATTTTCATTTTAACCATTGCAATATCATAATTTGGGAAGCAAGATGCTAGACTTTTAAAAGCATCTTCTCTGGACACTATGTTTTTATACTCTGCAAGCTTTACGTTCCATAAACATGGAAATTCTTCATATTTTCAATTGGAGTTTTAATTTCTTCCTTGCTCCGTAATATGTAAGCCATGACTTCACATGCTCTCTATGGTCTCAAGAGCAACTGAACGCTGTTGACTGGCAGTGCACACCGCCATTATTTAGCATGCAGAATGTTGCCGCTCCTTACCGAGAGCGTGGCAATAAGGGTCATTTTGCTTTGCTGTGGGCGGAGCTTATTCCATTGGCGGGATGGAGCGACGGTGTGGAGCGCGAAGACACCGTCAATGTAAAATGGCCTTAAGGATCTGTGCCGGTGAAGAGCGCTCGTGTATTAGGGCCTATAGTACTTTAACTGGGATGAGGAGACGACAGGGCCCGCAACAATGCTATCGAGTCGCAAGTAGCAGAGGGCGGGTTATCCTCCACAGCTATACCTCTTCAGAAGAAGTTACCCTCCACCTCTCGCTTCCATGCGGCTCCGACGTTTGTACTCTCTATAGAATTCTTAATTTACAAGACATTCACATCATAAAAAATAATAAAAACTCAAAGTTTTTAAATGGAACTTACCCATAAAACAGGTGCTATTAGGCACAGAAATTTTCGAAATGCTGATACCTCCTGTTCGATTAGACGAAAATAAAATCCGCAAAAAAAATCGACATACATTGGGTCCTTTTTGGTACCAAAAATAGATGAACAGATGCCACATTAAATTAGTACGATCAGTAAGTGCTAGTTTTAAATGAAATCATAAATTCGTAGATGAAAATGTTATTTTGACATTTGTTTTTTGATATTTTAGCCACAGAAATATTCGCAATGCCGATACTTCATGTTCAATAAAACAAAAATGAAATCCGAATGAAAAATTATGAATACATTGGGTCCTTTTTAAAACCAAAAGTAGATGAACAGATCAAACATCTAGTTAGTTCGATAAGTAACGACTATAGTTCCAAATGAACTCATTAATTCATATGTAAAAATATTATTTTGACATTCCAGCCACAGAAATTTTTGAAATGCCGATACCTCATGTTCAATAAAATATAAATGAAATTCTAAATGAAAAATTATAAGTACATTGGGTCCTATTTGGTACCAAAAATGGATGAACAGATCCGACATCAAGTTAATACGATCAGTAACGACTAGTTTCATATGAACTCATCAATTCGTAAATGGAAATATTATTTTGACATCCGTTTTTTGACATTCCAGCCACAAAAATTATCGTAATGCCGATACCTCGTCTTTTCAACCTGTAAACTATTCCACGGAGGCCGGCACAAGAACAGCATCGTATTCGTGAAGAATTCAAGAATTACAGAAGTAAGTTAAAGAAATTATATCCAAGTCCTATCACGAGTCATCCAGTGTTAATAATGGCACGACAGCGAGAAATATGCGTTACGATTGTGAACAAATACTTTTGAAACACATGGAAAATTATTTCAGCAACAGATCATTTCAAAGTCGGCAACCTAGAAGCGATAGTACTTCATAAAGAAATTATATTTACAGGCACAATAGATACAATTACACTGACGCCGTGCTTTCAATAAATCTATCAATGATAAAACTTTAGCCCTCCTTTTCTAGATCAGAGGAAACTATTTGGGTCGGGATTAGGCATGAGGATAGGACAGCAAAGCAACTGAGAGAAACAACCAACTTTTAAGACTGCCGGGTCAGTCGCTCCTGAATTTTTCCAGCATGAAGGGTGACAGCGACGCCACACATGGAGAAGGGGTGGGAGGCATTAGATCGAGGGTTTAGAGCTTTTTGAAGAGGTGGGGAGGGAGAAAGGGCGTTGCCCCGAGGAAAGCACCCTCCGTCTAAGCCCCGCTGAAGGGAGGAGTATCATAACCTAATGTCGACGGAGCTAGCAAATAAGGCGACTGAGAGGCGGTCAAAGTAAGCGATGAAGAAGCAAGTAGGCTTTGAGGAAGTGTACTGGTTTTCGCCGGCGACTTTTCTGATTCAATCCATCGTCTCTGAGCCAGCCCAATCGTCGCAACGACGCAGAACCTCTTGGATGGTTGACGCCTTTAGTTTCTTATCTTCATCATACCCGAATGCAGCTAAAGCATCTGATAAATTGGAATACATAAGTAAATATCAACTCTGCAAATGTTAACAAAATAAAATAAATTACCATCTGCCGAATGACTGTGTTCCAACCAGGATTGCGGAGTCGGAGTCGGAGTCGGGAGTCGGAGTCGCCGGAGTCGCATGTTTTAGGGTGGAGTCGGAGTCGAAGTCGCTTTTCTGAATGTGTGTGGAGTCGGAGTCGGAGTCGCTTTTTCGAATGTGTGTGGAGTCGGAGTCGAAGTCGCTTTTTCGAATGTGGTGGAGTCGGAGTCGGAGTCGTTCATTCGTATGTGGTGGAGTCGAGGTTGGAGTAGCTATTTTTGGTGTCTTTGATTCTAATTTTTTGCAAGAAAACATTTATAATGTTTAAAATCAAAAGTAAACAAAGCAGAGTTAAAATACTTTACTGAAATGCTTAAAAATTCGCAATGTGTTTATTGATTATTTTATTCGAGGTTCGAAACAGCGCATTTATACCTATCACCTGATACGGTCAATGGTCATTAATTGATATCAAGGCATTGTGGGTTCGCATACATATATATGTGATACCTACGAGTGCCAAGTATAATTTTCGTACTGGAGCAATAATGCATATATTATAGTGAAAAAGTCGGAATTAGTAATTGAAAGCATCGAAATTTCATTCTGTTTGTTTCTGTTTCTCTCATTTACACTTCAATTAATACATAGGATCTAGAAACTAGTAGTTAATGTGCTGCAATTTACTTGCAAAACAACTCAGCTGATGTAATACATTGTACTCACAGAAAGAGTGGTAACTCTGTACGCTCTTAATGTATCTAAATTCTATACCAGTGGTTCCTTATACAGATCATTTTGTCTTTCTCTTGGTTATGCTTTGGTGCATTGATTGATAATGACTTTCTGATCATAAATATTTCTAGCCTTTAGGTTGTGACCTATTGATTATGACTGGTCTTTGCCAAAACCTGAAGCTATGGTGTGAGACATAAAGGCTTCTAATTTTCAGGTTACGTAATCGCTATTGATAATGAAAAACTCAAGTAGCTTATTTTCATGTTAATAACTGTAATCTAATTTTTTTTCAGCTATTTGTAGAACTTATGTACTTAAAATTTATTTCTTTGTTTTGTTTACTTCCTTGTCTTTAAGTCAAGTTAACATGTGTTAATAATGAACATTTCTGCTCATTTCTAAAGTTATTCCTTGAATTTTGCTTGGTTCTTCTAGAGTTATATTGTATTTTACCATTTCATTTACATGCTTAACTTTTATCTTCTGATCACTCCCCAGTTTCTAAGTAAGCCTACGCTCGAATGGAAATTTTTATAATTATGTTTTCACAATTTTAAAAACTGAAATAGTGTCTGTTTCTCAGCATTATATGATTAATGACTTTTTGTTAAGAAAGTTTTGGAAATGTTGTAATGTAATCAAAATCGGTATTGGGACACTTGAAAAAATAAAATAGAATGTAAGAGAGCTGCAGTGAAAATAATATAACAACACTAGCAAATACTTCACTTACTCACACACACCTATTGTAACTGAAAGCAATGGACTATCTCTGTTGCAATGATTGTTGCATTTATGTGATAGTACAAATTTTTTGCTGAAAACGTACCAAATTTCACCACAAAAACCTAATGAAAAGAACGTGGCCGTTTATTAAAATAAGAAAGTAAAAAGTCAAACGAGAATAAAAGACAGTATCATATTACGCACAAGAAGCTAAAAGTGGTTTTTGTTCGTAAGCAAAACGTTCCGAAAACGTCAAAGCCCTGCGACGAAAGCAGAGCAACTTTTACCCATTACTAGTGCACACGGCCCGTCAAAAAATTATAGGGTTAGATTTCGGACCAACTGAGCTTAAACATGGCTTTCCCATGATTGCCCATTCTATTCTATGGCTTTCCTTTACTTTAAGTCTCAACTGCTGATATTCTAAACAACCTAATTGAACCTAACCAACAATACACGTTTCAGTGTATTGT
This sequence comes from Platorchestia sp. MABIK, assembly GCA_014220935.1. Lineage (NCBI taxonomy): Eukaryota > Metazoa > Arthropoda > Malacostraca > Amphipoda > Talitridae > Platorchestia > Platorchestia sp. MABIK. The sequence goes on along the minus strand of JACJUY010002466.1, from coordinate 8,724 downwards.
TGAAAGCTCCTGAACTGAAATAATTGCATCTGCAGTCATATATTTTTCTTCCAAACGCGTGATAGTCTCCGGCGTCTTTCTTGCTGTCGAAGTCATGCTACTTCTCTCTTGCGGTTGGACACATTTCTATCCATGGTGGCCTCTTCTGCCTGAATTTTATTCTGAAATGTCGTCTATTATCCTTCCGAAGCTTTTCAAGCAAATCAAAATTTCGAAAACAATAACTCAAGTTCCAAAATCTATGGCCTTATACCCAGTGGTAGCCAGGTTACTGGTCGAACGAATTTAAAACATTTCTTTTTGCATTATCAATTAAAATTATCAAAGTGACATGGTGAATTTCAACAAAGAAAGCTCCATAGAAAATTTCTATTCTAAAAATAAGCCGATTGCGTATTGTGGATACCATAATCAAGAGGGGGACATAATCATGAGGGGGACGGATGCGGCTACTTTTACAATAGTGAAAACCAAGATGTAAAATAACGTTGAGCAATAATATGCCACCTATTCTGCATTGTTACCCTGCATAGTGTAGGTACAGAGGAGAAAAGGCGGTGTGCAAATCCTGCCTACCATATCTACATGTATGTATGATATATCATAAATTTGTGGGTTTTGAGCATAGTAATTGAATAAACTATTGTAATTTCGTTGAATCGGAGCATACTTAGGAATAGATTTAGCTGCTGATATGTGCATCTATGCTTATCAGGGTATGCACTGCCTACTTTGCCTGCTTAGAAGACACCTGTCAGTAATATATATATATAAAAATGTACACGACCCATCATAAATGACGGGATTCGATATTGTCGTTATATTAATCTTCCAAATGTGGATAAATTAATCCATCCTAATAGTAGCCACGATTAAAATATTATTGTGCTTGCGCACTGATGAAACTCGGATCACAGATCCGATCATTAAGCATCCTTTCAGAGCGTGAAAGGGACAGACCAACCTAATAATTTTTTTTGTTCAAAACTGAATAGTACATTGTAATAACATAGAAGTTATGCACAGGAAATACCCAAATGTATCTATTCATTTGTTTGTTCAAGGAGACACTTGGCATTTTATTTAATCAAGAATAATCAACGCTATATAGGGTGTTTTTATGCGGACAAATTTCAATCAAAGGTGCAAAAACTCAAAATGAATCGATTTTCACGAATGTTATAATGCCAAAACTCCTTGGTTTCCGAGTTATAAGGACTTAAAGAAACTTTAAGACTCAAAGTAAGATACCTCGTGAGCGCCAATGTTAACGCTAGTATTGATAGTTCCGACTCCAATAAAGCAGTTTTTTATCATTTTTAAGATAAAACCTGCAAGCATTTTACAATTGCAAAAAATTTGCAATTTGAATGTTCGTTAGGATATTAACACTAAGTCATCGATAATAAACTTTAGTTGCTATTTCATTGAATTAATAAAAAGTGCAAACATTATTTAATGCTTAATAGCATGAAACTGCAGATACTTTTCCTAACCTTAAAATGCTTGCAGTTCTCATTTTAAAAACATCAAAAACCTGTTTTAGTGGGGTAGGAACTATTAAGACTTCACCTTTACACTTTTAATTAATCTAGGTCAAGGTCAATTTAATCCTAGTCAAGATCAATTTAATCCAAGTCAAATTCAAATTAAACCAACCCTACGTTGAGTTAAGAATTGACGTAATCACTCGTTAATTTGAGCGTTTTTTGTATTAAATATGCCTCTATTGTATGTAATGGGCAAAACAATCGTTTTTCATTTCAGCAAGGAATACATATAATTTCCGCCGGTGTCCGGTGTAGCGATCTAAAGACAAGCCGTTGTAAAATGTGGTATCTAGTATCAGGAGGCAGAGTGTGATTCAGATCTTTGAGCGGTGTAAAAGATACAAGTCAATTATAAAAACTTCTTATTATGCTACTCACTGAAGTTGTTTTAAAATTCTTCATTTATGGGAGTGTGCATTCATTCAAAAATCTTGTTTAAAAAGGTAATTTTATGTTACACATACACACATATTGAAGTATCGAGGAATTATTTACACTCAAATAGAGATTTATATGCGTGAAATTTCACTTTATCACATGTATGAAATCATATAAACACGCTACTACTTAAGATTATAAGTGGACGATATGCATATTTAATCCAAAAAAATAAAGCAACGAAATAATTTTTTCGCTCGTCCAAACGATTTTCGTAAAAACAAGTTAAAATTTTTTCATCGACATAGATGATATATTTGCCTTGGCTTATTAATTTGAAGGGATGGCAATACTTTTATTGCTATTGCGGGAATGTATTAGTGTAGTAGGACTAATGTACTTTTATAAATTGTATTCAAACGGAATCGTACACACGTACTCAGTGAATCGCATTTGTATATTTCTCTTAAAGATTAAATCTACATAACGTCCAATAGTAATCTCACGTATTCGCATGTGTGTGATTTCATACATGTGATAAAATGAAATTTCATGCATGTAAATCTCTAAATGAGAATAAATAAATCCCCGATACTGCTATGTGTAACATAAAATGACCTTTTGAACATAAATATTTGAATGAATGCATTCTACCATCAACGTAGAATTTTAAAATAACTTCAATGAGTAGTACAACACAAAGTGAACTGGTTATATTTTATATTTGACTGGTATCTTTCTCGTCGGTCAAAGATCTGAATCAAAGATCTCTGCCTCCTGATGCTGGATACTTAAATTGGCACATTTTACGACATCTTGTCTTTAGATTGTAAGGCTATTTGTAACACAGGCGAAAGTTTTATGTATTCCTAGCTGAAAGTAGAAACAATTGTGTTGCTCATCACATCCAAAAGAAGCATATTAAATGCAAAAAACGCTCTAATTAACGAGTGATCTTGTCAATTCTTCACTCAACTTAGAGTTGGATTAATTTGAACTTGACGTGGATTAATTTGAACTTGACGGATTAAATTGAACTTGAATTAGATTAAAATGAACCTGACTTGGATTAAATTGAACTTGACTTGGATTAATTTGAATTGAAAAAGTTAGCGCTAACATTGGCGCGAACGTGGTATCATACTTCAGGTTTCAAAGTTTGTTCAAGTCCTTATTTTTCCAAAACTAAGGAGTTTTTGGAATTTCATCATTCGTGAAATTGAATCATTTTGCGAAAAAATATCCTATAGATTTAAAATGAAACGCTAGGTCTCTCCATCAATTTAAAAAAAAATTGCGTTCTTGTGTGTAATTTCCCCTGCATTATTACAATGGGAATCAGCTTGATCATTCAAATGATGTAAAAACCTGGCATATGCTCACTCCTATTTTTATGTAAAATTTTTGCCAAAAAAATTGAATCTATTGTTCGGAAAATGCAGCTCATCGTGGTAAAAAGGCATGGCAAATTTGTTTAAAATTTTTTTGCTAGTAATAATTTGAAATATAATACACAGTTGTTGATTGCTTGGTTGGTGTGTGAGCCTGTGACGTTCATAAGGATGCTTAATGACCGTATCTGAGATACGAGTTTCACCAGTGCACAAGCACAAGAATATTTTAATCGCGGGTCCTATTAGGGTGGATCTATTTGTTTGTCATCGATATCTTGCAACTTTTTTAAAGGAAACTATCGAATCCCGTCATTTTTGAAAATCGTGTACACTAGTAGATATATATCAGTAAAATTTGATTTTTAACATTCTATTGCCAATTTAAAAGTCGTTCGTCCATAACGATCATACTAACCATATATACAGGTTGCAACACTTGTAAACAGTAGTATTCATCTAACAAATTGTGATTAGGTGGAGTCGGAATCGGAGTCGCAAAATTCTGGAAAGGTGGAGTCGGAGTCGGAGTCGCAAAATTCTGGAAAGGTGGAGTCGGAGGCGTAAAATTTTGAAAAGGCGGAGTCGGAGACGCCAATTTATTCCTCCGACTCCGCAACCAAGGTTCCAACTACCACTGGGTTCGGAGAAAGCCAGGCAAGCTCTACTTGTGATCGCAACATTTGGTCCATCTGGCTTTGGCTGCAATTTTAGAATAGGTCGATTAGCCTAACTCTGAATGCAACACTTGATATCGGTACCCTATTGAACATCTGTGCAATGAAGTTATTGATCATTTATTTTTATAGGAAACTTTGGACCTATTTGGCTTGATGAATTTGAATCAAATGATGTCGTGCGGATAAAACAGACTGATATTAAAACATAACATTGTGGACTGACGTCCATGCGATGCTCATATATATTGAAGAATAATCAATTCTTGGACGAAAAAACAGATTATTCATATCGGCATTATATTATCGATTCTGCCCACTGCAATGCTAATACGTTTTCAAACGTTGCAACCGATCTGCCAGTTTTGGTCAAAAAAAATTTGCAACAATAAATCCTTTGATTTGCATAACTATAACGAAAGATAATTTTCAGTTAGTTTAAGCCTTGCTATCCGCAGCAAAATAAATGCTATCCAAAAAGAATAAAAGAAAGGAGGAGAGAGGCACCATTTAGTATGGAGTTAAGGGAACGCGGAATCTATGCGGAAGGAGCATAGAAACAATTAGTTGAGCAAGAACTTCCAGAAGAAAGTAAACTGAAAACAGGACAGCAGTGAACCGAAAAAAGAAGGTCCTTTAACATAACAAAAGCATTATAGTTCAACAAACAGAAGACCTAACTAGTTCTTAGCTCGGGCCCTCACATTTTCCCCCTGGGAGAACTAATTCCCATAGATACAATAGTCAGATCCCTCGGACGGGTATTACCATAACGGAATGCTATTTAAGATATTAGTTAGATAACATGTTAGTTTAAGCCTCCCCAACCGCTAAAAAGAGCGTTTCGATGAGAGGAAGGAGGGAGGCACCATTTAGTTTGAAGATACGGACATCGGAATCTATGCAGAAGGGACATGGAAACCGTAAGTTGAGAAAGAAGTTCATGCAACAAGATAAAAGTTGAAGACGAGAGTAGTAAGTGCAGAAAAACAGGACAGCAGTAAACCGAATACTGCTGGTCCTTTAACATAACGAAAAAAATTCTATGTATTCCAACCAAAAAAAGGCCTTCGTAACTCTGAGCTCGGGCCCTCACACATTTTCCCCATGGAAGTGTTATTTCTCATAGATACAATAGTTGTATCCCCCTGAGGGGAAAGATATTTGTTGATGAACGAAAAGAACTGTATGAGCTTCCACGAACCTTATATTAACTGACTGGTGGAATGCTACTTGAAAGAGATTTTCGTCCGTTGACGAGTTTGTCCTAACCCAGAGTAGGACATTTCCAAGGCCACACCACCGTCATGACGTCATGATGAGCTGGTGTCGTGCAGACTGACGCCCACACAACGCTGAAGCTAAGTCATCTAGAAATTAAATAGACAATGTAATTGTGTGTGATAAATCAAAATCAAATGCGCACCCCATTCTGGGAACTGCCTAACTGCAAAGAGAATGAAGCTTTGTTTTCAAAAACCTTTATCACACCGTATCATACTGAATAATGAATGACCAGGACATTTAGACATCTCAGTAGGATCGAGATTCATGCCGCTTTTACCTCCACAGGAAAGTTTTCATGGAGTGTTAAATTCTAAATAAACGGTGAATAGACCAGTCAGTCTAGCCCTTGTGCAATAATTCCTTGCTTCTGAGGGTAGGTACTGCAAAGAGAGCCATCACAGCATAATATGTGTTATTCACTCTGGTAATGAAAAGTTCTATGAGTGCAATCATTGACCAACTTGACATTTTCACAGTTTATTTCAATAACTTTATCATTGTTGCCTACTGAATGCAGTTGGAAACTGGTATCTTTGATGTCATTCCTGTAATGAGTTTTTATGTCTATCCTTATTCATAAACAAAATTAGAATTTCCAAATTTATTCCACACACAATATTCCTGGAAAGTAATTTCTGGTTATAAATGTAGTGTTAAATATTCCTCATTAGAAGAAAATTCATTTTGAAAATTTATTTTTCCACAGAAACATCAAAACAATTCAAACATAAACATTTTGCAGGGTGTCTCCTGATATTTCATTTTCAAAGTTTTTTTTACCACCTTCAACAGCAAAAAATGACTTCCTAATTTTTTACATAATGAATGTTGTCCAAATGTCCAGGATGTAAGAAATCATCCTATAACGAGCAGTTTGAGTCAATAATACACGCAATAACATGGGTTCAAAACAATTTCAAGGTGATCAATACATAAAATACTAAATTAAAAACTTATTACTATATGAAGCCTCCAACGCATAATTGCAAAAATGACCCAAATTTTTCATGTACCCACTCCCAAACGAACCCCAACAAATGTTTGCCAAAGACCCTGTCTTAACATCTTTCAACAATGAGAGCAACAGCTCATCATATGTAAAAAATAAACTGGCTGGAAACTAGTAGACACCGGGGAATTGTCCAGTCCCTTAACAGGAATATTTCCTAAAACCTGCAGCAAATATCTGATTCTGGGAGAAATGAATTTATGAAAATCTTCAAACTCTTTATACATATTTACTTTACTTTCAATTTTCAGTGATTTGTCCAACTTCACAATTTTTTACAACCCTGACAGGGAAAGTAGACCCCTGAGGTGAATTTCCCTACTCCTTAATTTCTTTTTTGCTGCTCTTCAAATTTTTCTACCTTTTACTACTTCACTACCTAGTAGACACCCTGTTATGGGAATGAAAGAAATGTCCAAAAAGCAACATAAGACATTAGTACTGAATCATAAGAGTTAAATACTTCACATTTCATCATGACAGGTCTTAGTTTACTTGAGGCATCAGCGAAGGCTTCATTGGAGGAATTGCATGAAAAGAACTTTTGTCTCTAGCTTCAGACTCAAGCAAATCTAGATGGATTTCACTCACTGAATTTCCAAAGTTTTATTGATAAACTCTGGGCTGTTTGTTTTCAATAGGAGTATCACATATTGAATTTTGACTGTTAAATGAAACAGATTTACTGAACAAGTCTAAGCGTTTATCAGGAAGTGACTTGAAATTAAAGGGAACTAAGAGCTGTTCCCTTCATTTGCATTATTGGATGATTCTGAAATTAATCAATCATTAACACAAGGTTTCGAGACAGTACCAAGTACATCAAGGCAAGTGTGAAAAACTAGATTATTTCTTTTCCAACTTTTCAACGTTATAAAATCTTTCCAGAACATCACGATAAGAGCAGTAGGAAGAAATTCACTGAACATATTTTTATTGATCCACTGTCAATAGGTGAAAAATTCATTAACTCTGTTGTCTATAAAAAGCAATTGTTTGATGTACAAACATCATCCTCAGGCAATCAATTTGTATACAAAATTTCCAGTCACGAAGATAAAATGCAAATCTAACACTCAAAGCTACATCAGACAGAGGGATAATTTTGAAAATGACAGCACTAGAAAATGATTAGAAGCAAAATTTGTACCTCAGCAATAAATACTGGTAAGACTAAAAAAGCTCAGGTTTTAAATAAACAAGGTCACATTTAATTTTAAAAGGTCAACTTCATTTTAAAAGGTCAACATAATTTTAAAAGGTAAACTCCATTTCCAAAGGTCAACTCCATTATCAAAGGTCAACTTCATTTTCCAAGGTCAATTTCATTTTCAAAGGTCAACTCCATTTTCAAAGGTCAACTTTATTTTCAAAGGTCAACTTCATTTTCAAAGGTCACCTTCATTTTGAAAAACCTCAAGTTCAATTTAAAAAACCTCAAGTTCAATTTAAAAAACCACAAGTTCAATTTAAAAAACCTCAAGTTCAATTTAAAAAACCATAAGTTCAATTTAAAAAACCTCAAGTTCAACTTAAAAAACCTCAAGTTCAATTTAAAAAACTTCAAGTCACAATTTAAAAAACCTAAAGTTCAACTTGAAAAACCTTAAGTTCAATTTGAAAGACCTAGTTAAGTTCAATTTGAAAAACCTCAAGGTCAATGTAAAAATGCTCAAGTTTATTTAAAAAAATCAAGTTCAATTATAAAAAACGTCAAGATTAATTTAAAAGAGCTCAAGTTCAATTTAAAGTACTCAATTTTGATATAAAAAAGGTCAAGTTTAATCTATAAAAGATCAAGTACATAGGTATAGGTAAACAATTTTAGAAACATAAGCTTTTCAAAATTTAACTTGATCTGTTTTAAAATATCCCTGACAATTTTAAAATTGAACTTGATCTGTTTTGAATTAAACTTGAGCTTTTTTAAATTGAACTTGAGCTTTTTAAAAGTAAAATAAGAAGGTGTAGGTAACAGTATTGCGCTAGATGTAATACTAAGAATATGCTAATACTGTTACCTTATCTTACTATAGTGGTACATTTTGCTGTGGTACATATTTGGTTTCTAGTCATTTTCTAGTGCTGTCATTTGCAACATTATAACTTCGTTTGATGTAGCTTTGAGTTTTAGATTTGCATTTTATCAATATGACTGAAAATTTTTTCTGAACAATTTTAGCCTGAACATGATGTTCGTACATCGAAACGTCGCTTTTTATAGACTACAGTGTTAGAGAATTATTTAATAATTTGGCATTGTTTCATGAAAATATGTTGAGTGAATTTATTACTACCTAAACACATGGTGAACTGGAATGATTTGGTAAAGTTGAAACTCATGACAAACTAATTCAAATTTTTCATTAGATTGAGATCAAACTTCTGAATTAATAATGCTCATGACATTCCTCTAATGCTTCTACTCCACA
>JACJUY010002465.1:72207-106772 GCA_014220935.1 Platorchestia sp. MABIK | reverse complement strand
TGTTCCCTAAACCACAAAAAGAAGAATGCACATCAAATAACCGTAAGAAAATACTTTGAGTTCGATGCCAGTAAACGTGGTAACGGGAACACGTAAAATTTCCGAAAGAATAAAAACGTAATCACGCAGTAAAGATGGTTTTTCATGCAATTCTGCTTCTTTCGGCCCAACTAAACCGATCGGCCTAACTGCAACCGCTTAACGCAGTGACGGGGTCAAAGTTGAGTTTGTGACAACTGGTCGGTCAGTAGCATTATGAAAATCCCATCTGTGACCTCCTGCGGCTCATGTCGCGGTCAAAGTGTTAAACATTTTTCTCCAATGACTGTATTTTTAAACAATCTATACTGCTCTCACATTCGTATAGAAATTTATTTTTTAAGCGGCTTCTTTTCAAGCTGACACAGGGAATGAAAATCCTTGAGAAATTATCTCATAATTCTTGAATGTTTTCGGCTTTAATCTCTGGTTAAACCGACAAAATTACTGAACTCAGAGCTATTCAACTACGTGAATCGAGATTTTTGTATCCGTTGATCCTTATAATGATATGGTCTGAAAAATTCGAGGACTCTTATCTTCGAGAGTGCTTTTTGTGAAGTGACCGATGGTTTTCATCAGTTGAATAGTCTACTGATCAAACTGATAGGAACTTCGTTCCTGGATTGTCAGAAACAGACGAGGAAATGTAGGTTTCGTGTATAATTTGCTGAAATATATTAAAAATTGTGCGTAGGCAGGCGTTATTAATCTGTGAGTCTCCCGCTCCCGAACTAACAAAAATGTAGAATTAGAAAAAAATGCAAGTCAAACAGTATAACAATACTTGTGACCCAGAAGAAACTTTTATTCCTGAAGCCCTCGCCATAAATCAACAAATTTCTTCAGAAATGCGCTGCTTCTTACAGGCTCTAGCGTCAGAGGCGCGCCAGCGGCCGTTCAACTTTCCTCTCACACAAGTCTGGACGGCCACCGCAGCCCGGCTGTTTGCTCCAGTGTTTTTCCACATGATACGATCTTTGTACTCGTATATTTTCCCTACACTGAAAGTTTACTCATTTTACAAAAAAATAGTTTTAGTAGAGAGTGATACTCATCAATAATAAAGAATTCGTTTCACTTTGCTTTTATCGCCAGCCTTGAAATTCGAAATGCATTCCCACAAAGCTCGGAGTCTCAACTTCTCCCGTACTTGTCGAAACAATTTTCGACTTTGGATTTTCTCGAGTTTAGCCTCAGCTATTCGTCGTCAATAATACATTACTGCTTTATGTAGTTCATTAATGATACTTCCGAGTCATCCACAGCTCATCTTCAATAGCAATCTGGGGAAGAATGGACCCCAGAAAGTGTGAGTCATAGAGCGGAGACATATTGATTTGAATTTGAAGAAGACAAAATATACGTTAAAAAATTATTTAAACGTTGGAAACAGGAAACCAGGTTTAACGGGCCTTACGCACTTGAGATACAAGATAGATCAAATCTGCACTCGATCCTAACCTAAAACATTCAGTGGAACAGACAACTTTGGCCCTATTTTATGAGTTAAAATGCTTTCGGTTGATTGTATATCAAAAGGGTTGCTACGCCCTATTAATTTAAAGCTATTTTTATGTATTAGACTGTCATTTGCACAGACGTGTACCTTAAGAGCTATTAAGGGTGGATTTACAGAAGGCCTACCATGTAGTTCGAAAGGAAAACCAAAATGCTCAGCGATGCGACTACGGGGAAGAGATGTCTCTCCACAGTAGGCAACGGCACACTCACTTCACTCGCACTCATAAACAACGCTGCTTTGTATGAAAGATAGCATGGGATCCTTACTTCGAATAAAACTTCTAAAGTGGAATTAACCAGTTAAGCATCACCCTCAGAGACCATTGGCGCTTTGGGAGCGTCACCCTGCGTCAGCCTCAGGACTCCTTTTTTTTCTTTTGTGACATTTATTTTTCTTATGAACTTGTTTGTCTTTTTTTATCATTTTCATATGATTTTATAATTTAAATATATATTTTTTATAAGTATATATATTTACTCAATATTTGAATAAGGAACAAATTAGGGAAAAGAAAAAAGTAACTTGATTTCTTTTTATTTCAGAAAAATTTAAATTCATTTAGAATAAAATGGAGAAAAAGACACGCACACGAGCGAGAAATCAATACCAGCAAAATGATTTGTCTCTTTTTTGTGATATCTGAAGGAAATATACAAATGTAGTATAAATAAGCATTTTTATATTTTAAATTAACTTATTCAATCATGAAAAAACATTTTTATTATTTTGCATGCTAGTCTCATCATAACTTCTATTTCTTCCTTCGTCTGTAAGGTACCTTTTCTTTGGTGCACTCATCGTGAAGAGTGGCGTGGGAAGAGATTAATAGCAAACTTTCTTATATAATGAATGCTCCCTCCGTACTGACATCGTTTTCTCGCTGCGTTTTCACGAGCGACGAAAGTTGCCACAAATTTTAAGATGCAGTCAGAATCTTGCCAGAGGATCTCCATATAGTATTTTTGCAGGTATAAACGTGGTATAAGGTCGCAGACCGCTTGAAAGTAGCTTTTAAATTGATAGCAGCTTATGCCTGCGAGTGCAATGGTGAAAAATAAGCAGAAAGCTGCAAAAGCCGCCGGAGACGTCTAACATACGAGAACTAAGTTTAACTTTCAATTACGGCTACTGCTTAACGGCAATATCAACGCTAAGAGTTTTAATAAATTCGTTCAGATATTCATTGAAAAATGGAATACGAAGAAAATCACCAACTTTGGAACATCCGGGATTGACACATTAGATCTGTACACGTCAAATTTTAGCCTAAAAATATTGCACACAAAGTTTAGAAGAATCCGTGGTGACTTGAGAATCCTTCTAAAAACTCCAGTTTCAGAGTAAATGAAAGAAATTTAAGCATATTTTGTATACCTTAAAAACATTGACTATATTTCTTTTGTACTCATTGTTAACCGTTCTCGAAATCTGCACACCTAGGCCTATAAAGTCGGTTTCCTATACATACACACCAGTCAAAAAGGATGCTCCCTTTTCTCCCGTCTGTGTCTTTAAACTATAAAACAATTTTTCACCTCGACTTTGGAGGTGAAAAAAATCAACCTTTGTTACTATTTCAGATTATTAAGGAATAAAGTAACATAGGCCTCAGATTTGAACAGTAAAAATGTGTCCACGAAACGACAATATAGAAATGGTATAAACTTTGATAAACAGTTAGCCAGCCACTTAGTTTCATGAAACGATAAGAATATGTTTGAAGTTGTTCAACAAATGCCGCCTCCCTTAGGGGCACCGTCCACCTGCTTGTATATTTTTCCGATAAAAGTGAAAAATATGTTCTATGTATATAATTTGAGAAGTGTTCTTAGTGAAACCATGCGGCAAATCTGAAATCTGATAATGTGTAGCTTGAGCTACGGCTCAGTTACCCGGGGAGGAAAACTTCCATTCAATTTGTCCAGAAAATACGTTTTATAATGCAGTGCAAAGTTCGTATGCATTTTTTCCTGAAGTAAAAAGGAATCCCAGTGAATCTGAATTACCCAAAAATCTCTTGTAAGAAACCATTTGTCACTCGTACGCAGAAATGCACTGAGACTGAAGAACGTCATTATAAATATTTAATCTAACGTTTGGAATTACATTTGACAGATAAGTGCACTTAGTTAGCAAATTACACCTCAACTTTACTTCTCTCAGAATTTTAATCGTGTGCGTAAGCTGCAATACATATTTTCTGTGACAGCTTTAAGCTTAGTATTATCAACTCTATAAGTACCAAATTATTTTTTATTAATTTCTATTAGAATGCATTAGAATGGGAGGCATTAAGCATAGAAAACTGTTTTTTTAATTCAAACAACGCGAAAAAGTCTCACATGGAAACAATGCTACTCGTTCTAAGGGTATAAAGCCATGATATATATGTATATTTGTGCTGATGAATATAATATGATTGGGATAAATCGGTGCTAATAACTTTAAAATTATTTAATCCTTCTGAAACAAGCTCGACTAAAGCTTCATTGTTACCATCCAACTGAATATTTGCTGATGTAATGCTGAAAAGTAGTACAGTGCAGCCAAATATCGATTTTAAACACTGTATTCACACATTCACTTTGCGGGCAACACATTTCCGTTGTTTCCCATCCTCTCTGTTCGTTTCAAAAGATGCCCAGTGCTGTGCATGCTAATTTTTTGTGGAACGCTCAATTTCAACTGCTTACTGAACAAAGATTGACCTTATTGCTGTGGGTTTGACGACAACGAAGAGATGCTGTTCACTTATCTTTCAAAATTTCAGAAAAGGCATTTCTTAATTTGTAACGCGATACAAAATGTAAGCATTCACAACTAAGACAACGATATTCGTGACTCTGAAAGAATGTCATTTCTTATCTGTTTTTTTTTATCCATTGTTTATCAACCCTATGCTTTATTGAGTTCACGCTATGAACTCTCTTCATGAAAAAGTCAGGATGCTTTTCATCAGGACTTTCATTAACTGTTCATCAGGATGCTTTTCAATTATTGCAAAGTTAATAAATTTCCTGTGTTTGCTCTGTATTTTTACTTTTTTGAATTAAAATTGGGCCTTGATGATGCGATAATAATTTACCTGTTTTATTGTGTTCCAACATATCAGCAACTTTTTTATTACTTCGGTCAAGTCTACAATCGTAAAATCCTCTTTCTCGTTTTTCCGGATCTTCTTCAATGGTTAGAGGGCGCTGGTTGATGCAGTTAATTTTGACTGAGCCGAGACATTTTGTTCTGTCAGTTATCCACCAGTTCAAAAGCCGGGAAAAATGGTCAAAATAATAGGTGAGATCACTTAGATTAATGAATTTTGTAATTTTGTTTGAAATAGCTGAAACTCGCAGACCATTTTTTGCTTTCCTCGAATGAATCCCGAAATTTTGAACTGATAGTGATGGACAATTTGATAGTCGATGCATTATATTTTGGAAAAATAAATTACGAACGTTATCAATCTTTTATTTACCATTTAAATCACTGGAGTAATTAGAATGTTCTTGGTTGGTCATCATCGCCCAAGTTCGAGTTGTTGAAAAGAAGGCATAACTTTAATATGAGAAACCAATTTCTGCTCAATATTTTCTAACAATTGTGTTGTCTATGTCTTCACATTCTCACCAACACATTCTCTCTATATATATAGCTGGTGCGCAAAACGAATCCGAGTAATTTCTTCTCACAACCGTCAGAAGTGGCAAAATCCTATCAGTTGCTCGGACTGTCGCGTAGATCACACTTCGTTGTTCAATGCGTAGCATATCTTCTTCATGAAATACTTCTTGAAATACTTCAACTGAACGTTCATTTAAAAGATAGTTTTTGTCTTCAGCAGTCCTCTTATTTATTTTCGTTTCATTTTCTATTCCAACACGTAAATTTTGTATAACCTAAATCAAAGGCCCTTCAAATGATACTGGAGAGCTAATTCTTCACCTGACATAAATGGGGTACTTTTTATTAGAGTGGTAGTTGGATTATATAGTACGGTAATTCTTCTACAAAATTATACACAACCAAATTATTATGTGTCACTTGTTAGGTATGCGTGTCAAATAAATATTTCTAGCCCTTATTCTTTTGCTGGCGCTTTTTGGAGCGATACCGGTTACTTTTATAAGCAATGGACTTGCTTTTCAGTCAGTTCTATGTGTGATAAAATATTTCATTTACTGATTTAATTTTCAATTCCTCTTCCTATTACTGAAAAAAAGATTCTAGAGCCTATTCTTCAGATTCATTATTATTCTGTTTACTTAAATTTTCTTCGCCAATGGGAAGTCCACCTGAAATTATGTCAACTTTATCTGGAGGTAATATAACAGATAATGGGGCCTCGTCTTCACTAGTTTCATCATCGATGTAAGAAAATTTTCTATTGCAGTGATAACTAAAAACTTGAAAATATTTTCTAAATAATATTGCAACCATTTGGTGTACGAAAGATCCAAACACAACCACCACTCTTCTGAACTAATGTGAAAGTAAACGTATTATGTCAAGCTAGCTATTCATTTCCAGCCCCATTTTACAATATATTCATTCAATCTAACAATTGTGAAAGATCCGAAAAGGTCACTATACACAGATTCTTGTACACTAATATACATGAATTGTCACCATATTTACCACAGCGAATGAATTCCATTCACCTCCCCATTGTAGGTAACATTTTGAAGCGTAAATTTTATCGTAGCACCAGCAGGGTTGAGCTACTGCATGTTAAGCCAATTTCAATAGTTCCTTGTACCCTGATTCCCATATGGGAATTAGAGTAAAATAGCTTGGTGCTCTTTCTATTGCATGGATTTTAACATTTACTATAGTCGGAATAAATGAAAAAATATAATTCATTACCACAATCTGTTTTCCGAAATACATGGGTAAATTCTGAAAGTGGATTTGAAATTTAGTGAATCCTCCTTACTGCAACAGTCGTCATTTTATTCGGTAAATATAATTTTGCATCGTTTAGCATGCAGCAATGGGGGCCCCGATTTCTTCAATGAAAGTCTTCGCTCTTTTTGTGCCTACCTTTAATTTAAATTTAAATAAAATTTACTTACCACAAGCGATACAGAAGTATATTGCTTCTTAAATCTAATACAATGGTCAAATTTGAGTATAGCTACCTATAGGCCCGAATAAGTACAGTGACCTCTAGGGCGGGGTTCACAAATTTTTTTCAACCAAGGACCACTTTTATTACCCAAAAATAAGCTGAGGACCCCCTCACATGTCCTCCCCTCAGGAATATTTGATATGTATACATACATTTTACGCACTGTTTCATAATATCAGCAGTCATGGAATGCTGTAAACAAATACCTTAACTGCATCCGCTGTTAAATTCGTTGAATTTTGCGGACCTCCTATCAAAGTGCCACGGACCCCTTGGTGGTCCACGGACCCCACTTTGAGAACCCCTGCTCTAGGGCATCCTATCACCAACGCTATTGTAAGTGATACAGGTTTTTCAACCTAATTCACTTAATCTAGTTACGTACTAGACTGATCAAAGAATTAGTTCACTGGAGATTCGATGCTTAATTTTACAAAGTAGTTTATAAGGGCTATATGCTAACAGTATATTCTAGAAACGACTCGAGAACAAACTGAAGATCATTGACATTGACCATGGCAAATTATCCTATCAGGATGAGTCAGTTAAGGTAGAGAGTTGACTTGGTTATCTTACATGATTAATATACCGATAGAGAAAGGGATTCAAGATTCATTTTGAAAGCTTTGTAAGAATTTCTTTCACGGATCTCCGCAGAGATTGAGTTCTAAGTCTTAGTTTCAGTGATGAGGACACTGTGTTACGACCGAGCTTTTGAATAATAAGGGTGCATGATGTTACCTCTATTTCAGGTTAAATGGTCGTGATGACCAGTCTGTGCAGTTTATAATTGTTTGAGGTCTTTGTCGCCATCATTAGTCAATGTTTTAGGTATGAAATTACATATGGAGATTTTGTAATGATCCAGAAGTTTAAGCATTTTTAAACTTTTGAATGAATCATCTGTGTGAGCATTATATTCTAATTTCTTTGCCGCTCTAATGGCTCTTTTTTGTCGAGTAAAGAGTACATTGGTTATATCTTTATCAGTTCCATACCATACTTCTATTCAGTTTTGTCAGTATGGTGAAATGAGCGTTCGGTAAAGTCTTTGCAAAGTTTCATTTGCCATTTCATGGAGTATTCTAACGGACCATGGTAACTTACTGTAGTTCTCATACAAGCAATATGCTCTATGAAGGTCAGACATTTATCCACTATAATGTCCACGAACTTAGGTGAGTTAGTTTCTCTGATTTTACCTTCGCCAATTTTAATGCGTAGAAGGGATACATGCCTCTTGTATGAGAAAATAATTTATTTTGTCTTATCGATATTATGGCTTATTTTATTTGCTTTAAGCCCCATTGAAACCTTTTGGGGCTCGTTATTTATACTCTCAGCAATTAAACGGGATTTTGATTAAGAAGGACCGTAGAAAGTGTGCTGTCATCAGTCAAAAAGTATGAATTTGAAAAATGGCGCAAATTTAGCGATATCTTTAATAAAGATTTAAAATAGGAGAGACCCAAGGACAGACCCTTGTGGAACTCCATTGCTAATTGTCTGTAGTCCCGATAGTGCATCGTCAATGACAACGTATTGCTTCCTATTTGTTGGGTATGATCTGAAGCAATCACGAGCAACTTCTCTCATGCAGTAGAGTTTCGAGAGTAATATGTTATTGTTCACACAATCGAATGCATTTCGAAAGTCAACATATACGAAAAAAAAAATAGCTTTCCTTCATCTATGTTGGAATAAAGGTATTGTGAATTATTTAATACAGCCTGTGTTGTTAACATTTTAGAGCGCAAACCAAATTGTTTATCAAAGAGAAATGATTTTTGCTCAAAATAAGAATACACTTTTTATGTACAATTTCTGGAAAATTTTGCTAACAATTGGTACCACAGAGATCGGTTTATAATTGTTTACGCATGTTTTTTCACCACTTTTAAAAATAGGGGTTGCTCTAGCAACTTAGAGAGAATTCGGGAAAGGGCCTAGGAAGAGCGAGAGTTTATAATATTGGACACGAACGAAGCTATAATATCAGCTATAACTTTAAGGACTTTAGTCGTGAACGTTTTTAATCCACTTGATTTATTTTTCAGGTTATTTATGCATGCAATTAAATCGGAAGAATTCGTAGGCGTAAAAAAAAGAGTTGTGTTCACGAATATGATCCTTGTATTCCAAGTGATCAGTAGGTTCACTTGGAATACCATATGCTTTAGTTTTCACTACGGTTCCGAAGAAATCGTTTAAAAGATTAGCAATATCTTTCTTCTCGTGGTATATTACATTATCTTGAACAATAGATTTAATTTTTTTTATCGGCGCTATTCGGTTTATAGCAAGAATTTAGCAGGTGCCAAGTCTTTTTGATGTCAGCTTTAGATTGAGTAAACTTGAGAGTAGAGTAGCTCGTTTTTGATGTCCTTATCTGGTTTGTCGCATATTTCATGAATCTGTTATACGTTTCCCTAGATATTCTTATTTTATAGAGAAGAGCTAGGTACGCTTGACGTTTTTTTATATTAATAACGATTTCTTCAGTAATCCAGGGCTTTCGTCTATTTTTCGGTCTAATTTTACGAGTGATGATCGGACAACATTGATTATGCAGTCGTTGTAATTTCAGTCAAGTTTAGTATTGCTTCATCAATGTTCGCTCCATTCATTTTCTGTTGAGAGATGTCCAATGTTGGCATAAGTTCTTCTAGAACATCGCGCATTGCTCCCAAATTTGATTCATTTACACAACGTTATGAGAAAGTTTCAGCCTGTGGCTTGGTGCACGTGACATAGACTTTTCCTTAATAAAAAAAATTTGGAAGTGATCCGATAAGTCGGAGTAATGATTTCAGTAAGAAAATCAGTTGGATCTGTCGTGAACATATTTTCGAGCAGCGTAGCAGATTCTGATGATATACTGTACGTATAGGCTTCGTGATAGTTGGAAGGAAAGATTTAGACCGAAAGATTTTTGAGAAAGTTGAAATTTGTTCGCAGTTTCATGTTTCAGAAGATCGTAATTGAAAATCACCGCAGATTATTATGCCATTGTATAAAGACTTGTTAAACTGCTACATAATTCGATAGAGCTCATTCAGGAAAGATACCGGACAGGCTATTGGTGGCCTATACACAGTTCCAAGCATAATACGTTCACCATTTTTCTTCAGTTCTATGAATAGCGTTTCTATATGATCACGAATCATAGTTGCATTTGCTATGATTCTCGAATCTATGTGTTTAGATATGTACCTTAAGGTGACGAAAAAAGTCTATAATTTTTCGACAAATTTTTCTAAAATTTTTACTTGCGGTATAAAATGATGCAATAATTTTTTGAACTCAGGTATTTTTTTCGTAATTTTAAAAGTAAATTGATTTAAAAATATAAAATCCAAATGGGTATTTTGAAAAATTGATCTACTATTTTGAAGTTATAGAACCAGCAACATGTTCTCTAGATAGCTAAATGCATTGTGTAGAAAAATGCTGCAATGGATTTTTGCTAATTTAATTTGTTGAATTTTGGGGATTTTTCCCATACACTCAACTTTTTTCTTCCTTTCCGTCTTATGTACCGTAAAATTTTAAAGCTAAATCGAATATCGGAAATCAATTGTCGCGTTTCTCTAGATTTTTTAAGCCCCATCGATTGAGACAAAAACTACCAGTTTTCAGGAGAGCCAAACCAACTCGGTGCACTGAGTGGTCTGCTGCTCAACATGACTCAGAATTTGTTCACTGTGTGTGTACAAATTTTTTTATACCAAACCATTTCGAACGTGAGCTGTATGGCTAATTCTAGCCTGCTGAACGCTCAAACCTGCTTCGTCGTTAGGGGGGCCAGGGTCGGAGGGGAGGGTGCTTGATAACCTATAATTATTGTACCCCATGTCGCGATGTCTGGGTAAAAACTTGAGTCCGTCATTTTCCAAAGGATTTTCCTGAAATTTTCACCATAGGTGTAAATGATGCAACGATCTTTTTGAACAAGTGTGGTTTTTCATTATTTTATACCACACTTTTAATTTTTAATTTAATTTAATTTTTTTTATTTTCAAAATTTTCATAATTTTTTTTCATAAAAAACTGAAAATAGTGTATTTTGGGAATTGTATCTCCTTCAATTTTGAAGTTACAAAACCCGCAACCTGTTTTTAGATAGTTAAATGTATAATTTTAAAAAACATTGGAGTGGAATTTCGATATTTTCATTCGTTAAATTTGGCGATTTTTTCCAAAAAATGTATTTTTTTAAATTTTGAAATCTTATCTCTGTTATAATTTAAACCTGAAAATTTTTTCGAAAAACTCATGCCATAAATTTTAACTTGTTCTCCCTTTTTTTCGATTGATATAATTACCATTCCTGTCCCTTCAAAACTGTAGGAAAAGTTGCATTTCAAACGTCAACAAGTTCAACTTTTCAGGAGAACATGACATACTCGTCATCTGGCCGTGTGATGACGTATGTGATTGTCCTTTTCCGAGCTGTAGCAGACGAATGAACACACTTACAAAGGAGCGAAGCATATCGTTATATTTAGAAAAATTCTCTATAACATGAGCTAAGAAACAGAAAATGAATAATTTTAGGATTTTGGGGTACCCCNCCCCCCCCCCCTCCCCCACCCCCTAATTGGCTGGCCTTTCGTAAGTTGTAGCCGACGAACGATCACACCTACAAGAAATAGAGGCATGTGATTATTTTCGTTAGAAAATTCACTATAACATGAGCTAATACAGAAAATTGAAGTTTTGCGTATTTTGAGCCCGAACGGTCCCCTTAATATCACGCTTGAATAACAGTGTATTTCATAGTTTATTCCCGTTTGGCACGTGATGGCCCGTGATGGGTTAACGTTCTTAAATAAACTTTTCCATTCATTTTCTCATGACAATCGCTAATTGACCACTATGATGATATTTATTTTGAGGTATCGCACAGATCTTCTGAACACTCAAGCCAGACTCACGGTGATCCCATACATGCACATTCGCAGTGATTTCTCTCCTTGTCAAATTGTGTTGGTTGCAGGGGTCGTTATCTATGACATTATAAATAGATGATTGGATATTTACACCTGAGTATGTGGAACTTATCGCGATGACACTTGAAATCGTTGCCAAGACAATTGCCCAGAAGGATAATTGTACCCCTATAGTTCAAGAATGTGGGTGGCTAACACAGAAAATATTTCCGCTTCATCGAATGCAACTAAACCTATGGCAACCCAATTTTAACCTAAACGAACAATCTCAAATTTTAGTATTTGAATGTTGCCATTAACGTATTCGATGATGACTTTCAAGCTTCGCGTCAAAGGAAAAGTTAATACTGTATACTTAAAATCATATATCACTACAGTGATGTTCGATTTTTTGAGCGCTCAAAAATAAATTTTATTTATTGAATCATCTGAGGCAATGGAGTAATTCATGGGACCTTCGGATTTTAGAGTCGTTACATATTTTTAAACGAAAACCGACCCTCAATTATTGTCTTATTACCCTTGTGATATTGGTCCAATCGATTGTGAGGGCGAGTTACTCTTTAATGAATCTCGCAAGATAATTAGATAGATCGTCTGTGATTTCATGAAGGTACGTTTTCCAAAATTCACTAATATCAGGAATTCGACGCTTACGAACTTTGAGTAAGTACCAAGATTTGGTGACGGCAGCTCAATTTTTTAAGTGCTGAGATCATAGACAGTATCATATGAATTGTTTGCTGTAACAATAAGACACCTTGCCGTCTGTTCGCTTTCAAAGTTTCGGTGCACGCCTATCAAGACGCGATTGAAGAGTGAAGACCGTGCATGATTTTTAACATGATCCAGATCCAATTAGAAAGCGTTCAAATTTTTGGATGACAAATTTGTTTGAAAATGTAGAAAACGACAGTTAAAGCCTCTCCACAGGGTGACAAGGGTTGAAATATCTGACTTGTGTTGATATGTGCAGTCAATCTTAAAAAGTCCATAAAGAGTACTTGATAGTTTACTTGGCTATTATTGCCAATTTTACTCTTGTACTTGAGCGTAATATAATAAAGTTGGTTTCATTTAGTGACTCTAGAAGTCAAAAGCGGATGTCGCTAGAACCTCGTCTTAGAATTGATTTAGATGTGATGGTGTGAATTTACCGTGTTATATACACTCCTGGTCAAAATCTTAAGACCAATCGAAAAATGTGTTGTTTTTCCTGATTTTTGCTTGTTGATAAAAATCATTGATAGAAAACAGTACTAGAAAAGTTCAATACTATGAGCATATTCTACATAAAGCACTTAATTAAGTTTCAATTGAAACTTAAACCCTTAAACTTAACCTTTGTTTAAAAAAGCATGTTGTTTTGCCTGGTCAAAATGATGAGACCATATTATGAAATACGCCTTATCTTGACAAAAAGTAAACAAAACAATCGGTAAACTGACTCTTTAACTACCCTGCAATGTGTGAGGGCCTGAAAACGTCTGTTGCTAAATTATAAATGGCAAAAGGAAAACCTTTATAGGAATTTGAGCAGGGAAGAATTTTTGAGCTCGAAAGGCGTGGACTATCACATGCACAGAGCCATTGCAAACGAAATGAATCGTAGTAAAACGGTCATAACTAACTTTTTGAAACATCCCGATGAATTTGGAAAAAAGAAAAGCCCTGGTCGTCCTAAGAAAATTACCCTAGCACTCGACCGCCGCATCAGAAGAGAAGTTAAGAAGAACTCTAGCATGTGCTCCAGTCGAATAAAAGACAATGTCGGAGCAGAATGTAGTCCTCGGACAATTCGAAGACACCTACGAAGTAAGGGGTTCAAGAATTTGAAACGTTTACAGAAACCACGGCTCCTTGCGCGCCACATGCAAAACTGATCGATGAAAATACGCTGCTGAATACCAAACGTGGGATGCTGAGAAATGACAAAATGAAGTGTTCTCTGATGAGAAAAAATCTAACCTAGATGGTCCGGATGGGTTTCAGCATTACTGGCATCACAAAGATTTACCAAAAGAAACTTTTTCTTCTAGGCACAGGGAGGAGGGTCCTTGATGATCTGGGGTGCCTTCGCATCTGCTGGAACCCTTAGGTTGCAAATAGTGCAAGGCCGCCAAACAACGTCGAAGTACGTTGCTATGCTAGAAAAGGGTTCCCTCATTACTGAAGGGGCTCGGTTGTGCAGTGCTAACTGGGTGTTTCAGCAAGAGAACGCCGCCATACCTCTCGTAAAGCAAAGGAGTACTTTGCTTCTAACAACATCGAATTATTGAACCAACCAGCATGTTCTCCTGACCTCAAACGAATAGAAAATCTCTGGGGATGGATGGCAAAGGAAGTCTTCAAGGATGGTACCCAATTTAACACTATAAAGGACCTTTCTGATGCTATTTTTAAGACTTAGGACGAGATCTCTCCTTAAATCTTGGAAAGCTTGGTTGCAAGTGTGCCGCAGCGAGTTTTTGAAGTAATTCATAAAAATGGAGGTTACACTAAATATTAAGGCCTTGTGTACTTAAAAAACGTTTATAAAATTATTTACCTTGATTTCTATGCGGTGGTCTTATAATATTGACCAGCGAAATTCCTACTGTATTTTATTATGTTCCTGTGAAAATCATTAAAACTGCTGAAAACTACGTATATTGTTTGTTTAAGGCCTCTTATCTCTTTTTCATGTTTTACATGATAGTTATCGATCATTTTATCAGTATAAAACACACTAAATACGAGTATAGTATTTCCATTTTTTCTGTTTTGGTCTTAAGATTTTGACAAGGAAACATATAAACTAGTTTATACAGTTTTCTCCAACATATTTGAGTCTGAACTCCCATAATTGATCTTTATAATTATAGAAACATTTCAGTAGGCATAAATTATTTTCATCTTCAAGATAAATTTAGTTAGTCTAATAATGAGTTTATTTTACAGTGGCACGTTTGCTCCACTCATTACCACTATTGGAAAAACCAACTGTTTTTCATTGAATAAAGTACAATAATTGATGTATAGTGAATTTATTGGTAACTTTGTGCTCATATTATTACATCAGGCTGAAAGAAAGAAGTTCTCCCTGACTACTTACCTCATTGAGGTGTTTGCCCAATTTAAACAGATATCTCAGTGACATAAACGTCCCACGAGTCTCGAAGGGGGTTAATCGTGCACTGGATACTTCCAGCTACGTAGAATCGTAGTTTTGATCTTCTGTACACGAGCGGCTTGCTTCTCTTGGAGGTCTTATCGCGTTACTCAGCTAATTTATGGGATACTTAGGAACGCTCACTGATGACCAGATCATTGAATACTGGAGTTTTGAAGTGATGAGGAGCATCACCTTAAGATTGTACTTTGTGACTTATTGTACTTGTTGTGTACTTTAGCTACTCTGAATCTTATCTCAAGAAAAAATCATCATCTATTTGACCCCAACGAAAAACAATTGAAAAATTTGACTAAACTGAAAAAGCGTTCCCAATTACAAACTGTGAATATGTTTCTTTGGTTTGAACGAAGTCAAGCGCATTGAATTCGCCATGTTGTTACTTCGAAGTAAATATTTTGCCTTGACAATGCAAGAGAAATGTTGGAAGGTACTGAATTTCTATGAGTCGTCTTTTTTATTTTTATAACTTGTTCTGCTTTTGGTTCCGTCCCACACCTCTTCATTTTTTTTGCATTTTAAATTTTTCTTTCAAATACGCTGCGTCGTCATTGTTAATATTCTTTCCATTTTGGTTGCTAAATTCCGTTCACATGCCCATTTTTTGACTAGTAGCGAATATCTCTACAGGAAGCAGGAAGCATATAATGATGTTACAATACATTTATATTTAATCTCAATTTGATGGCTTTGAGTTTTCGGTTACCGGAGCGAGGAAGTAACGTTTAACCTGCGGCCAGGACGATGTTATGAAATGTACATCTTACTCAGCTGTGAGAAACGTGTGGCTACTTGTATGTAAGGATGAGTCATTTCAGGTGGCGTTTATAAAACTTCAATCTGTATAAATACAGGGTGTCCGACACTTTTGTTGCCAAACTTTAACATAAGGTAGCGATCGTCGAAATAAACACTTTTTATTCTATTAAGGTATAGTCTAAAATGCTTAGTTAAAGAGTTACAAGGACAAGTTGGACAGTTATTAACAATAATTCGTAAGCTCACTTGCGGAGACGAATCCAAGGCGGTAAACGGCGGCACATCAATGTCAAGGAGACGAAAGGAGAAGTTAGGCAAGTATGTGAAACATTTATTATTATTAATTAACATTAACTTTTTTTTTAGGCCTTGCAGTGGCCGAGTGTACAGAGCGCTTGCGTTCTGTGCTTCATGCACGGGTTCGAGCCCTGTGCGCAGCGGTAGGCGTGAAAAACGCTGATACGGCAAATCAGGGTCGTTGCCTGCAGTGTGGTCACTGTCCTCAAGGAATGTTACCTAGGCACTAAACGAGAGGAAAATAAGGCCTTAAAGCTCGGGCGTGACTAGGGGCCTGGGGAACCCCTATCATGTACATTCCCTGTAAGAGTATCATGTCAATGATGCTCAGCCACTCTCTACTAAAAAAGATAAAATGTCTTGGTATATACCAACATTAACTTTTTAAATTTGTGATAAGGAAAAAGCATTTTCGACAGTAATTATTATGAGCACAACAAACGAAACCGTAAACTAGGTTACATGTTTACAAAAAATTGTTCAAAATGCCGCCCATTTGTTTCGATGCAGGCGTTCAAACGCCTCTCCAATGATTGACGGATGCGAGCAAAGACACGAGGAGTTTCACGAATCCTTTCCGCGGCTTCAACAATCCTACCCATCAGGTCCTCTTCGGATAGAATCGGTATTCCATACACTAAACGTTTCATATGCCCCCAGAAAAAGTAATCTAGGGGCGTAATATCAGGAGATCTTGGTGGCCACGCGAAGGGACCGCCACAGCCTATCCAGCGATTGGGATATCGGGCATCCAATAATTGCCTAACAGCAACCGCAAAGTGTGCAGGAGCACCATCATGTTGGAAATACATTCCTCTGATGTCAGCTAAAGGTACATTTTTCAGTAGTTCTGGCAATACTTCATTAAGAAAATGTAAGGTCAATGATAAATTTTAGGCCTTTCACGGAAATTAAAAATTCCGTTCCAAAGAATCACTAAAGGAACACATTTACAAACATTTTACATGAATGACATTCTGTTCGCTGATGCGTTTTTTTCGAGATATAACAATAATTACGTTCAGATAGGAATAACATTATACAGTCGGTTGCTTAGTCGCCGCATTGTTGGGTGACGCCCACTTTTCTGGAGGGACACGTCCACTTCTTAGCGGGAAACTAACAGCCTCAGTTTGGGTAAGTTAAGGTAAGCTATTTTAGGTTGATTTGTATTATTTTAGGTTAGTTTATTAAACTAACCTAACATAACCTACCCTAATCTCACCCATCGTTACGTTTATACCGTATTACTGCATATTTACGTGTCCGTTCCTTCACTTTTATTTACGACGTTCTTATAACTTCAGAGTTGAATAACTCTAAAATAACGCATCAGCGAGTAGAATGTCATTCAGGTGAAACGTTTTTAAATGTTCTCCTTTAGTGATTCTTTGGAACGGAATTTCTAATTTCCATGAAAGGCTTAAATTCAATATTGACCAAATGTAATAGGTACGTCCATTTAGTCTCTCTGGTAAGATGTAAGGCCCAATCAGATGGTCACCAAGAATTCCTGTCCAAACATTTACGGCGAATCTAACCTGATGTCGACATTGTCTTGTAACATGTGAATTGTTGCCAGACCACATGTGCAGATTATGGAGATTAAGTATTCCTTCTCGAGTAAATGGCGCTTCGTCTGTGAATAAGACCCGTGATGGGAAACGAGGTTGTTGATCTGTTTTCTGTTGAAACCACCTCGCTAATTCAACATGACGTTCGAAATCTTCACCGTGCTATTCCTGCAAGTGAAATGTGAAATGGATGTTGACCACTGTTATGTAGTACTTGCCACACAGTAGTTTTGCTTAAATGTAAAGCACGTGCACAAGAACGAGTACTTGAAGTAGGATTGTTCCGAAAATATTCTAAGACATCTTCCACCTTGTCTAGATCTGCTACTCTCCTTTGGTCTTCCTTCAGGTCGTGATCTGTGAAATGATCCGGATTCACGTAATCTCCGGTGTGTGGCTGTGAATGTTTGACGCGATGGAACATGTCTGTTAGGATGCCTTTCTGCGTAAATTCGTACAGCCTCCCTAGAATTTCCATTTGCTGCACCATACACTAGGTGCATATCCGCTAATTCAGCATTGGATACTCCCTCCAATGCCGGTGATACATTTGCAGCCGAAGAAGTACTAACAGTAAACAAACTAATCTGTGCCGTTGATGTCGAGGAGCACTCAGAATATCGGATGAAAAGTAACTTCACGTATTTGTAACTTCTAACTAAGCATTTTAGACCATACCCTAATGGAATAAAAAGTGTTTATTTCGACGATCGCTACCTTTTGTTAAAGTTTGGCAACAAAAGTGTTGGACACCCTGTATAGTCCAGTTTTCATAATTTGAAGCTGTAAAGAAACTGTAGTCCCTTTGTTTCACAAATTCTGTTTAAAAGCAGTTTTCTCCTGACTTTCGTCAGCCTGATAGTTCGAAATGACTGTATGGAAAGATCCCTACTACTGTTTAGGCCACAATTTTTATCATTATGCTTTGCTAACAAGTCCTCGTTTTACCAGGGATTAAACTCACGATCAATCTAACAGCAACATAGCAAGCGATCCGTCCCATCAGCTGTCCAATGGGCGACCTTGAAAAAATCTCAATGATAAAATTTCCTTTTGATCGGCGCAATATTATTGTTAGACTCCCTTTATACGTCCGCGGCCATCTCCAATGTTTGCATATGCGTCGCCTCTAATCGTCCCTGCTCTCCTATGATCGGTCGTTCACGACTATCTTCTCCGGCAATACGCCTTCGATTCGCAGCTGGCCATGTTTGAGTTTCGTTCGGAAAAAACGACCGCACACATCTAGGATTGCCGCTGCAACCCTGGAATATATATACAAGTTTTTCGACAATTGTTTCCGTTTAGCAAATATAAACTCATATTTTAGCAGTTAGAGTCCTTTTGTATACTGAGCTTTCCTAGCCTAACCTAGATAGATATATTAACTTTTTGAAAACGACATGTGTCAGCACGAAGCTTTTATCGGTCATCAGTTAGATGTCTAGATGTTTTTTCCCTGCCCTTCACTTCCTTCCTTGTCGGGTTACTTGTTCTGAAATTAATAGGAGATATTAAAATAATTCGTAAAAAGAACATTCCAAGAATTGAGTGAATGGTGCCAAATTTTCTGTTGAATTATCCGTAAATGAAATATGAGATTAGGACCGAAAAAACCCTCGATTTCATGCAGCCCCTGATGCTGCAGTATCCGGACGAAAACCTTTAATTACTGAATTGAAAATAATATAATTATGAAATATTTAATTTTCTGAGACAGTCTCATCCCTGCAAGACCAAATTTTTAATTTCTGACTTACGGAAATTTAAAAATAACCATAAATTGTGACTACGTATTTATAGAAAATAGATAAGTCGCGGTTATTTTCAAATTTAAAATTTTCATGATCAATTATTTTAAATGCACTCGTATTCATGAGTAGATTGACGTGTATTTGAGAGTATTAATGAGAAACCGAATATCGGTTCACCTTCAAAGAAATTCTAACTAAAAAATTCACGACATAAGAAGTGTTGGTAGAACTCCTTTTTTGGATGACTCATTTCTGAATAATTTTAGGGGAAATTACGATATTTTGATTACGGAATTGCAGCGTTATAAAAAATTAGTTACGAATAAAGAATACAAAATTTTGAACCCAGTGTTTTGGGAGGGTTTGTGAAACATGATTTAGTATTAGTTTATGAATTTAATTTATGAAATTGAAAAGCGAGTGTAATGGAACATCAAGAACTTCATCTAAAAATGCATGAGTTTAAGTTAAAGACTGATCAAAATTGATGTTTTCAAATCACATAACGAATATTTGTATTGAGTAAAATAACGCGCATCAGAAATTACGCGCACGAAAGTACAGAGCAAAGGTTACGCAAAAAAATTGGCCCTGCTGGCCAACTAATATTTATTACGACGCAAGCCTACGGGCAAAAGAACAGAACAGACCAGATAATACGAGTGCACACCCTGAGAAATACGAGACTAGGGAGCAGATAAAAGCGTAGTGGCCTCTACGGGATGTTACGGTCTATATAGGCGACCAGAACAATTACAGGCACCGCAGCTCTGAGATTGGCTAACGCTTTCTTGATAAAGTTTCAAAGGATCCGTCTGCGGCAAACCTTACTGAACAACTGACAATGCCTAAAGCTATGAACGATTGAGAGTTATCGAACAAATGTACACACTTTTTATTATTGCTCTACATCGAATACAAATTCTATTCGTTTTAGGAATATAACTTCTATGGTTCAGATCACAGTTTGGAAGAACTCAAATATGGCAAAATCTACCATTGAAATGAGTGCGCAATTGACATCAAATGTTTCCCAATATTCCTTACACCTAAAATGTTATCTTTCATCTTGATTCATTAATCTATGGCCCGAACACTCAAAATTGTGGTGGAAATTATTTTGAAAAATTTACTGAACCGATGCGCAAAAATCTGGCGTTTGTATCTTTAAAAATTAATAGAAAGCTTGGGCACGAGGTTATTGCAGGACCAACTTTTTGGACTCTGTGTCAACACGGAAAACTTAGCGGGAGCATTGTCCCAATGAATTTGAAGCAGTTTGATGCTAATACGTAGATTACACTTTTACAATTTTCAAACATTATTTGCATTGTTGTTTTAAAATAATTATATTATATCATTAATAATGAAATTTAAATTTTCTAATTGAATTATTTTTCCGTTTTTCTCGCTAATTGTTTTGTTTTTTTCCTTTCTTACCGCTACTCACTTCCAGGTTCGAGTGCTTCAAGATTTTTTACTACTCAGTTCCGTAAAAATAATGTTCGTTGTAAGACAAATTTAACAACACCATGAGAGTACTGGATGCGTGAGTGGAGTCAGCTTTGTAACGCATTGAAAGCAAGGACGTCAGTTGACTTTTTTTCCTACACCAACATCACTGAAAAATAATCAAGGCCTCTGCATTCCAAATCAAACATGGACACATGTAAGGCCAACTCTGAAACATAAAACTTTGAAAATAACTGAATTTACATAGCTGCACAATGCCTCATATCCTGCACAAACACTTAATTCTAACTTAACTTAATCTCTCACCAGATTAAAAACGAGTCGAGTTAAAATGACTTTCAAAAGAAGTATTTCGCGTTGCACATTCCAAAAAAATCAACTTTCTATGGCAAATGTTGAAACTCAACTGCCGCGTTGCCCACCTTTGTCCAGTACACGGCTTGACAATTACCGAAATTTGAAAAACACATCATTTGAGGAAGAAAAAGATTCGCTCAAAAGAAACGAATACGTTCAGAATTCTATTTAAGCACAAGTAATATTATTTTTTATTTACGTATAACAAGTTTTTCATTTATTTCCTTTCACTTCATTCCACAAGTGTGAATACATAAGAGACAAGCATGAAAGGACTTCGTTCCGGTCTTAAATCATCAAAGGCATGTTAATACCCAATTTCAATTGCATGTTTAGTCGAAGCTAATTTAAACTCTACGTCAATCATCGATCCGCTAATATTGCTGCCCAATCTTTAAGCAACTTTGCGCTGTTCACCTCAGGGAAAGTACGACTCTCGTAAGCAGAAAAATGCAATAGACGTGGTCAAGAATTGCCTAAGTTATTCGAATTTTTAGTGCTTGAGGCAGATTCTCATACAAGCAAAGCCCAAATTTTCTGTAGAAGTTCTGATACATTCCATAGGTATCGTCTTGCATCGTCATCCCTTATATTAAATCAGGCTTTAAATTCAGATTGTTAGTGATTTCATTGTTGGTCAAGGTCTCCTCGCCAACCTCATTTGGGTAACTTGCTTTAGGAAGGTTCCTAGGTGTGCAGCTGAGTAACCTAAAACGAACAGTTTGGCGTTTGTAGCATTTTAGTTCCACGTTAGTTTTTTTAATTATTGGGCAATTATGTTCAACGAAATACTTAAGGCCTCAGAAGTTATCGCGTTATTAAATAATTTGTAACATCTATCATCGTCGATTTGTTAGTCTATTGCAGCGAGTACTCCAGCAGGAGTCTGTTCTCGTAATGACCTGTGGCCACATAATTTCATGTTAACCGCTTTTATCCACGCTTACGTGAAATGTTGGATCTTATTTTCCTTGTTAACCAGTGCTTGGTATATGATAGCCAACTCATGCACTACAGGCAATTAAAAGAAATGGCTGACAGAGAGTGATGTACTTCCATGACTTATCGAAAAACTGCGAACTTATCAATACACAAGCTCTAAGGTACGGCTGACTAACAGCACGTTTTGAGTGAGCGAAGTGATCGCAATGCTTCCATCTTCAGCCACTGCACACGTGGAACGAGGCCAGCTTCGATTATGTCCAAATTCGCATGTGTGGCAGAGTGAGCTGGTGGTAGTTCATAGTCGAATCTAACACTAGCCTTCACCCCTTCCGCGATCGCACGACAAAGACTTGTTCGCCCTTAAATCGCCGTAGATACGTCCACAATTTTTAGGACAGCATTTTTCTTTCAACTGACCATTCATCCACAAAACGCACGAGTGGAGATTCTTATCATAAAAATTTCACTCGCCAACTTTAAAATTTATTAACAAAATATACGTAAGACGACCACTCGCGTGAACAAATTATATTAGTTGAGATACAAATGGTTTTCCATCTCCCTACAGTAGAAACATCTGCTTCTTGCCTTTTAGAACTAGAAACCTTGTTGTCATAGTATGTAACGCGTTCATTTGTCCTTAATTTGGTATTTCGAAGCTTCCCTGCAATGAGTTAAACCCATTTCCTATTGAACAGTTAGGTGTTAATTTCTCTCAGATTTGTTTTCCCTGGACTATCGAATTACAATGTTTGCAAGCCCGTTGACAGAACTTCGAAATTATTGCACAGAAGCGCTATTCCAGTTGACTGACTCATATTTCATGCGTATACAGAATTATCGACGTGCCGTACTAGTCACAACGCTGTGTGCAATACCTTTCTATCACCAATTAAGATGTCATTAAGTTAAAACAATGAATATTTCTATTTCTGGTTACAGCAATCACCTTTGCCCGTCGCAATGTAACGCGTAAACGTCCGTCCGATGTCTATATTGTAATGAAAAAAGCTTGGCAGCGAGAGCACGTAAATACCTGTCCCTCGCTTGAATTCCTCACATTAAGCGGCTTCCACCCAGATTTATGGGCATAATACAAGTGTGCGCTGCACACAGTAGAAATTCATTGCGTTGGTCCAACGCTCATTTGGCAGAGCTAACGCCCTCATCATGGCCTTGTTAATGCTTTTCTTCTCCTGCTAATTAATGCTTTCCAAACACAACCTGTCGATTTGTTCTCATTTTTATAGGTAGGAAAGTGAACGCGACATGAATGCAATTACAGACAATATGTCTGATCTGCAGTTTTCTGAGCCCTTGAAGGCAAAACTTCACTGCAGGCGCAAGTGTCGAAGCGTCGATCAACTCCTTCAAATATTTTTTTTTTGTTCAACAAAAATTTTTTAGACCGAAAATTGCTAACTTCTTTTCAAACGCGTGGAAATGACAAATTGAATCAGACTAAGTTTTTTCAATATGTTTTCCGCTTAGCTTCTTTGTACGACTGCAGAGAAATTTTTAAAAATTCAATGAGGAATTTTATGTTCTATGAAGGATTTTTTGTTCCGCTCATTTGTATGGTGTTCTACCATGCAAATAAACATCTTTTTAGCGAATGATAACGGTTCTGCTTAATCGAGAATGGATCTCGCTCATTCTTCTATGTTTTTCAAGTGTTAAATTACAGCTTCTTGAAATGAATGCTTCCCTAATAACTGCCATATATCTGTCTAAAAGATATCATTCGATTGATATTTTTATACGGGTCAAATTCAGAATCCCATTTACTTCGCTGGCATTTGTTATCCTTAATTTGTTATAAGAAATGGTGCTGGATAATTCAAATTATGATGAATATTCGTATGATTCCGTATAGTTCGATGAATGTAAATACATAATTTTCCAATGGGCTCTATTCAATAGTAACTTGTTCTTTTTTATTTAGTGTTCAGATATGATGAAAGCGTTACAAAGCAATTTAAGTGTGTTTCTCCAAAATAAAATTAACTAAAGAAGCTGAATTGTTGAAATAATAGATCCGTATGCTAGTTAAATGTATAATTCCCTCCCTCAAATTATTTTTGACAGTTTTTTATAGACCGATATAGATTTCATTCGAAGTAAGCCTATTCCAAACACCATAAACCGGAGCCCTCTCCTCAGCTCTCAGCTACGCGATCTCTAGTCTGTAGCACCTGAAAACTCTTCGCGTTTATCGACCTCACGAACGGCATGCCGCGCCTCCACTCTTATTTGAGTGAAGTGGGGGGCGGTGTCGTGCTAGTGCTTGGCATGGACGCGATGTCCGAGCAGCGATTGGAGTATAATGGGCGTGCTAGCAGTAATTGGCGGGAGAAGACGAGCGAGCCCGTCGCCAACAGCTCGAAGGGCGCAGCTTCCTGCATTCAGACGGGGTTCGGTCAATGCCCCATTACTGAACAAGTCAACGCATTACTGAACAATTCAACGCTCTCGACTCTTGCGAGGCGCCCGACTTGATGCTGACATATCAATGTCATTTGCTAAAGTCAAACTGGTGACCAGAAATATTACTTTCACTTTTAAAAAGCACTAAATTATTTCAACTATCATCAGTGCAAATTATGTTCATGAACTCATTGAGATTTTTATTTTTTTAGTTGGGAAAACTCCAGTTCGTGGCCCTGATCCGTAAGTTTTAAGAAAACGCATCCTTTAGAAAAATAGACATCTCATTATTATTTGTCGTATTAAGCAAAGCGAACGGCAAATCCTTCCGGCTAGTCATAATGTTACTTAAATGGGTCACAAGTGAGAGAATGAAATAAGTGAAAATATTGAACATTAAAATAAAAATAATAGCAAAGACAGCTGATTTAAAAATCATTTTAATTAGTGAACGTTTCGGCTTCAAGCTCAAGCCATTATCAACACCTGTAAAAGATAATTGAAATACAGAAAATAAGACACGACTAAAAGACAAAAAGAATACAACTTAGAATAGTGCGAAAAAAAAGGGTAACGGAGAGATTATACTACAGTTAGATTTTGAAAATCAAGCTATTTCTGATTGGAATGATGATAACATTGAATTAAGAGCTGGTTTTAATTGTTTAATGTACAGTGATTCTAGTATATGTAGGTCGTTTCTATTTGCACAGAAACTTAAAATGGAAAAATCAGATTTGCTTACTATTACACTACACTGCTCAGCGTGATCTCTAATGGCTGAAAAAGATGGCTTGGCTAAAACTATACCCGTTCTGGAGCTCCTACCAACGTGCTCGAAAAATCTAGTTCTAAAACTACGTTGGGTGCAACCCACATAGCTAGACCCGCACAGCGGGCAACAATACTTATAGATTAAGCGAGAGCACAGTTCAGTAGGTAAACGGTCTTTAAATCTAAAAAACGATCCTATAGTACACCCGCGTTGCCCGCTGTGCGGGTCTAGCTCTGTGGGTTGCACCCAACGTAGTTTTAGAACTAGATTTTTCGAGCACGTTGGTAGGAGCTCCAGAACGGGTAGAGTTTTAGCCAAGCCATCTTTTTCAGCCATTAGGGATCACGCTGAGCAGTGTAGTGTAATAGTAAGCAAATCTGATTTTTCCATTTTAAGTTTCAGTGCAAATAGAAACGACCTACATATACTAGAATCTCAGTACATTAGGCAATTAAAACCAGCTCTTAATTCAATGTTATCATCATTCCAATTAGAAATAGCTTGATTTTCAAAATATAACTGTAGTATAATCTCTCCGTTACCTTTTTTTTCGCACTATTTTAAGTTGTATTCTTTCTGTCTTTTAGCCGTCTCTTATTTTCTGTATTTAAATTATCTTTTACAGGTGTTGATAATGGCTTGAGCTTGAAGCCGAAACGTTCACTAATTAAAATTATTTTTAAATCAGCTGTCTTGGCTATCATTTTTATTTTGAAACTTGCACGAGTGCTCCAACCTAACTTAATCATATTGAACATTATCACTTCAAATTAAATTCAACAAAACCATTTTGATTTTCGGGTAGATTGATTATAATTTAAGTGCTTTTCAAATATCATTTCTATCAAACCATCTGAATCAAATTGCAATTAGGCTTGTATTCACAAGCAGTCTCGCTGAAGAACTCTGGCAGCGTCTAAACTGGCGTCATTATTTCTCTTTAGTTTGGAGAAGTTCGGCTCGCGAAGCGCTCGTTAAGTCATCAAAGATCTCGTTTGATTCATTTAAATCTTTTGAGCGGGTCCCTGAGAACAGCTGTCGATCTTATTCTGGCTGCCGAATGGAGGAGACTGCTGGGTCGAGGCTGCTTCATGCTCCGATCACGGCTTTTATGGCGGGGCTGATGATCAAAGCCGACACTCATTAGAGCAAGCGGCGAGAGCAGTGCTCAATAAAACGAGGCTAAATTTCGTTCCTCCGATCCTGGGACGACAGAGAGCTGTGTGGGGTCAGAGCTCTTCGTGAGCAGATCAATCAATGACACTCATGCTCACACTTGATTGCCGATATTTTCTGCGGCTGTTTGTCGCTCATGTTTGATTTTGAACAGAAGGAGGTATAACAGTAAACTTTAATTTCTATTTTCTAGAGAATACGACGACCGGAAAAGGCTTTTAGAGAATTGTATCAAAGTGTTTTACGTGCTTTCTCTACAGCAAAAAGAATGATAGACTAATAACAAAATACGTGTTTTTCTACGGTCTCGCTAATTACATAACTTGAATCTCAATGGAAATTTGTGGTGAATGCTTAAAACTGCTGGGCGCAAATGGAGTTCAAAGAACCTCTCTGATTTGAGGTTCTCTGTATGCAAGAACGAAACGAGATGCCACTAACGGAGTGTCAAAAGTTAGTTTCCAGCTACAATAATCGTCGCCATACTGTTATTGCAAATAAAAGTTACGCCACTAAATTTGAAAAATTGTGCTTAGTTTCTACCAAAAACCTACATTCTATACATTCGATTGTGCAACTAATTTTCTGGTTGCCAATAAATGTTTGTATTCAATAACTTATGAGTATTATATTTTGAGAAATAAAAAGCTTGTTAAATATCAGTGTTTGCCACTAATAGTTTTGTCAATAATTTCGATGTTTATATCAGAACTAACAATCAAAAATCTGTTACGTTTAAGCTACGCTTGCAGATGAAATGTTATTGCTAGGAAATCCATAGAAATTTTTTCGAACTTGATCCTATTTGTTTGAGAGCAATCTTTTTTCACTGACTGAAAAACGTCGAAAAATAAACATGAAAATCACGTACACAACTGAACAGCCAAGTTTTCGCAGAATTTTAAAAAAGCTTATCGTCAAACTGCTGTTCTTCTGTTTATGGCAGATATTATAATCTAGCATTCTGTGCAAATGTCAGGAAAACAAGGTCAGATAAGTTAGCTGGTCTGGCTTGGAGTCCGTGAGTGACATCTTTGGTAACAAAACTGCAGGCCGCAGGCCTTATACAGAAGAGTCCTGTGCTATCGAGCTAAGGCTTTGTCTGTTACATTACTCATACTTAGGTTTCAGTTATCGCTGTCTCTGAGGCTAGGGGGATATTTGAAACGTACCGAGTAAAAATTTTAACATGAATAATTGATCCTCTTTGATTAATTTTTGCTTGAAGGCGTTAGGAAATATCAAATAGAAATTGACTCATTCGATTTACTGAATGAGTATGTGGCGCAGACGGTTACTTTTTTCACAGCATCAAATTCACTTCCTAGAAGGTGATGTTGCGTGTATTTACTATTGATTGTTTTTACGTTTGAAACGAATATTCAGACATTTAAGGGAAAAAACACAACGTGGAAATAAGGTTAGACAATATAGTTAACGTGCCTAGATTTTAGGTAATTCATCTGATTCTGGGAATGTGAAATTGTATTAATTGCACTTACATCGAATGAAATGCTCAAAACTTGACTCTTAGGTGCTATATTAATGTGACATCTAATATCTTGAACGACATAACTCAAATATGAGTATTCAAAATAATTTTTGAAATATGAGCAGGCAGTATTAGGCTTTTGCAGAAAAAATACCTCCTTGTTTCAGAATTATTTTGATTGAGTAAACCCATAGGCGGAAGAAAATTTTTAAATACCTTTGTGAAAGTTGAGTTGCAGTGCTCTTCATCCTAGCTACAGGAGATTATTCAGGCTCGTATGTTGCATCGTTCAATCCCCGTTTCTCTCATTCGCGAACAAGAAGTTCTTTCGATGTTTAAATAAATCTTATTTAGAAGATGGTATCAGCTAATTGCGTTAAAATAAAAATTCCTTTAACCGTGCGCGGTGCATATCTCCTGTTGTGCTTAATTTTTAAAACAAGCCTCTGCACTCGGTGACGTTAATGGAAGGATTTTAGGAATATATCACGTATGATAATTCTTTTCCTGTTGCCAAGTTCGCCTCCGCACCTTGTCAGTGTGATAATTAATACTAGAATTTCAATAGATTCCATCTTGATGAACGTCTATTGGATGAACAGGGTACAGAACTCTATTTACGGAAATAACAGGAGTGAAATGTACTTTCAGACGCTATCTCGAAACGCTACTCACGTTGTTCGATGTCGTTCCATATTAGTCATGATTTTATCTAGACTTAAGCCAGCTGTCGTTGTCACCTTTCAAATCTAAAATGTCCCCTGCGTTTTCCGAGCTTTATTTTAAGTTGACACGAAGCTCCACCCAAGATAGGCACATGCAAATTGTTTCCGCTCTTTTAACTGCATTAGGTGAATTTTGTTGTGAATACGTCATTACCACTTATTGTTCGGGTCTTCAGAGAGCGGTCATGCCGAAAACGAGTATGTCTGCAATCTTTCAGCTTAGCAGCGGAGAGCTTTCGAGAACCCTGGCGCGTCTCAGAGAGCTGGCCGGGCTCTCATACTAATCAATATAAATCATTACCTCTTCAATCCCAGACTCAAACTAAAGAAAAAGTGTGTCACTGTTCTTCCTAATCGCCGCCTAAGTCCTAAAATTTATGTTTTGAATTATGCCTATCAGTATGAGGAATAACAATAACATTGGGTGACACAAAATGAGTTTTTGTTCAAGTGGGGTTCAGACAAAAATACAAATTAATAAAATATTGACGGTCAACATTTGATTTGAAGTGAGTCATAGTTTACCTTATTCGAACTAGGCCTATGATATTTGCTTCATTTTATGCCTCAATTAAACCGAAACGAACTAGAATTCATCAAACAATTAAACAACCCTTTGAAAGTTAACGTTATAAACATAGAAAAAAAGAACACAATCCATGGATGCGGAAGTAAAAACCAATGCAAGCTGTTTTTAGTGATTTTAAACATCAAAATTTCTTCGCGAACAAAAATGTTAAAAAAATGTTAGTTAACGAAAGCGGTTGGCTTTTTTCATCATACGGGCTTCACTGAACCAATATGAAGTCGCACACATTTTTTAATAATGTTTTCGCGCTTTTTTAAAATGTAATGAACTTCTTACACATCTTATATTTTTGCTAGAATTACACGCCGGGAAGAAAAAATTTTCTTACACTTGAGAAACGAGCTTCTCATTGGGCTGAGTTGCGCGTGTCCGGATTTGCTGTTACGTTGACCATCACATTCACTGACGTGATAGTAACAGTGTCTAACCATTTAGTGCTGAGTAATTAGCAATGAAACGAACAAACATACCCTGATCATCCTCCAAAACTTCGTTAAGCTGCGACTCAATTTCTTAGGAATAACATATTTCACCTGAATTAATAGCAACTGTAAGCAAACGTGTTGTTATCGCGAGGCAATAGCGCGATTAATTAGATTAACTGTCGCTATCAAAACACACTGTCAGGGATGGGGGTTTTTGATATGTCCCCAAACTCACTGAACAAGGGGAAGTGCGGACCGTTTAGCAGTCCTGGCCGTAGTTGGATCAGCTCTTGCGGCAAATTTTTGAGAACCTCTGACGGTTGTATCACCTCTCCAGCCTGGCATGGGCTGTAATAATTTTCAGATCACCGCTAGTCGCCGAAGGTAAGGTTTTTAATAAGAGACTCGTATTGGAGCTTTAGTTTAATTATCTTCACGAAGATTTCACATTTTAAAAGCGCAAATTACCAGAGATTCAATTGGAGAATTCTCTCCACTCTTACCAGCGCGAATCACCGGACAGATAAGGCGGCTGGTATTGTGGATACCTAGTCTTTATAACATCGATTTAAATAATTTACATTCTTTGGCAAAATATAAATAGAGTACAACTATTGCATAAGTAGGATGTGTTTCTCGCTACACAGAAATCTATGACACACACATCACTCATATTTTATAATTCTTAAACTACTTAAAATTAGTCATCTCGAACACGGAACATCTAAGCGCTGGGTGACACACACTAATACATATAATTCTTTTACAGTATCCATGACCTTATTTTAATTAGTTTCCATCGGTATATTGGTAGCAATCGCTGTAGATTTAAGCAAATATTGACCCAAGGGCGAAGAATTTAACAATATTTATATTTGTACAAAACGCATAGACAATAATTTTTCTCGGTTTTCTCCGTTTTCATAACTAAAAAGGAAGACCGAAACGTCCACCGTTGTGCGGAACCCCAGGCGTATAGACAATGCGAATGCACGCCATGGTGAACTCTGTTGATATTGGCATCTCCAGTTCTAAATCTTCAGATCAGAACTTCCGTGGAAATTCAAAATAATACAGCATTAAATTTAGTTCCCGATGCTGTGCAACAGTGCGTTTGATTCAGTAGTAATTGGCTTTTGTCAGCCTTCTTACTGAAGCTGGAACTTAATACATGACTCCAAGTGCTAAAGGCATAAATTCATGTCGATTTCGTGAACTATCTAAAATTGTTGATTAAATAATAGTATTCCTGCTAATTCACAACCGTTGAAATCTTTTGCAAGCAATGGACGCAGCTTTCTCTTTTTTCCTATTTTTTAATCCAAAAAACCACAAACTTTTCGCCCAAGCATTTACTGGCATTTGTGATTGAGCTTCAAACTATCGAGTTTCCTTGTTTTCAACCGCTCTACTGATGCGCGCATGCGCTCTCACTAAGTTATTCGTGTTAATGCCTGGCAACTCTATATCGGCTATTTTTATTATTCACGGCGAAAATTAAACCTCAATTCAATTCCGGATTCCCCCTCAATGAATGGAAGTTGAGACGGTATTCATTTACAGTGGATATTTTTCTAGGTATGAAAAGTACAATCTATAAGACGAACGCTGGCCCTCGGCTCGATGAATATTATTGAATTATTTAGCACAGGTTATTCACTATTCTTGAATGCAGTTATGTAAATGAACCTAAAATCATCATAAACTAGTTTTAGCCCGGATATACGAGTATGTATAATGATCACTTTTTATTTCAGATGTGTTTCGGTGTTGTTTCAAATTGATTTGAAATCCATTACTCACTTTGCTACGAAATGTTGTGAAATTAGGTGTCAGTTTTGTTTCATATTCTACTTGTGAAACAGAAAAAATCAAAATGACTGAAGGAACAGTTCTAGTGAACCGCTCTGCGGGTTTGTCTTCGCTGCCTCTGATGTCGTCAGCTGCTGATCGCCATCGGCTCTCCAAAGAGAAAACTATGTCAAGCAAACTGGCCAACACTCAAAAATCTCCTAGTTCTACTCTTTTGAAAACCGCTACGCAAAGCGAGGGCCAAGAGTCTCAAGCTATTTTGGACCCAGCTTTGTTGAGAGACTTTTCCGATGCATCGAGAGCAGTTGACCCCTCCCAGCCTGCAATCAAAGGAGATACGAGAGGTGATCTCGACCAGCACAGGAAAGGTGGCGTTTTGCTCGACGTCCAGGCTTTGATGAACAATGACCACGATATTCAGTTCAAGTCTCTTGCCCTCAATAAAAAAATCGAGTTTTCCAAAGCAGTAGGACCAAATGATTGCAGAGAGCATGAAAATCGTTTAACTCTTTCCACTTTCCTACCTAGCTCCAGTGAGAACAAATGTACTCCCATATCACCAACAACAAAGTCCGTTATTATTTCATCTTCATCTTCATCGTCGGGTTCTTCGTCTTCTTCATCTACATCATTCATGGTCAGTCCATCTCCCTCGACGGCCACATCCGGAGCAGCAGAGACGGCTCTGGCCGAACCGGCCCTTCCTGTCCCTCTTGAGCACTCAAAAAATACACAGGAAGGGAGAGTTATTGAAAGTCAAATTGATGATACCAAGTTCCCGTACGATGAGAGTGGTAGGAATGTGAACAAATTTTTCAGTGATTCAAATAATACGAGCGTCGTTAGAAGCAACTCCAGGGATGCTGCAGCGAGAGCAGGGCTCCAGCTCTTGCATCCTGTAATACCGTGCGAAAAACTTGAAGAGATCGTTGAGGATCCAAGCAATCCGCCTGACGATGAGTTTTTGCTCTCCTCCAAGGCTGAGGCGCGCGACAGAATCTCGGCAAAAGATTCTTCTGTCAACAAAGACGCTAAGGCCATTCGAGGGTCTTTCTCATTCACCTCCGAGACCCTGGAGAGAAGACACAAATGCAGAAGTAAAAGTGAAGTGAAAAATTTGGGCTGCGCCAACGGACCCACCCCTCCCAAGACTCTTCTCGTCTCCAAAAGAACGAGGTAAGAACATTGGCCACCTCGCAAAAAAAATCATTTTAGGAAAACCCTAATAGAAAGTTTCCCTTCGTTCTATTTTTGATCAAGGTTTGTTTGGTGATCTTTTCAAGGGGTTTGTGTTGTTTCTCATGTACTTGCTCATAACTTTCTCTCTGTAATTCACTATACACAATTTAATGTTAAATAGAAATTAAGGTGCTGCGCAAGGGGATTATAAATATTCATTTGTTATTAATTTCCATGAGCAACATTGATACAGCGAACTGATGAGCAGCTACACACACTTCAACAAAACATATACGAGTGTTATAACTAAATTTGTCTATCCGTCCGACCTGAGAATCGAAGGAATAATGTTTAAATCCGCATTGATGCGTCTGATTCTTAAAATGAAAAGTAAGGTAAAAATCGCTGTACGAATGGCCATTTTATTAATACAAATAGTAAAGTCTAAACGAATAAAATTGAACGTTTCGAACTAAGCAGTTCATCTTCACCAAATGAATTCTGCGATAAAAACAAAACGAATATGAGTAAATTAAAACTACACTATACAAAAGAATACTACAACATAGACAGAAAATAATCGTAGATCTAAAACAAATAAAAATAAAACAATTAAAATACGTAAACTAATGATTACTTATTTGGGACGAGAAGAAAAGCACTTTGAGTATCATTTAGAGGGGGTTTGAGCTTAAAGATGTATGGCGACTCAAGGATGCGTAAATCAATCGTGTGAGGGGCACCTGCAAGGATTTTAAAATGATTCGCGGAAACAGGGACGTTACAGTTTTTAGCATGAGATCGAACAGAGGACAGTGGAGGAAAACCAACTATTTTTATTAATAAAATGACCATACGTAAAGCGATCTTCGCCTTACTTTTCATTGTAATAATGATTAGTTGGGCGTTCATTCGCCTTAAAATATTTTCGTCCCTTCATCAGCTCCTGGTAACTTTGTTAGCAAAATTTTTCAGCCCGTATTTAACAAAACAGCACAGCAGGCATTGAATTCATTACATTTCATTAGATATTCTTTTCGAGATAAAGTTGGTTTATTGCATTTTGTGTTTTCTCTTGCTTGAGTGGAGTGATGCTAATTGTTTGCAATTTTACATAGCTTAAACATGTTTCAAAAACAAATGAGTTTAAAGACCAGTTTTAGGACTAAGGCAAATAGCCATCATAATTTTGTGCTCGCGATCAATAGATATCATAATTTTAATATGATGCCATATTTGATATCATAACAACTTATGCATCGTCTTTTTTCCGACTCTAGTTTTTCGTAATTTGTTTCAGTAAGACGACAAACCGTTAAAAAATGAATCACAGTAAACTCGTAAAGGTGGCAGTAATCTTGAAATGAATTGAAAATAATAAAATGAGTTATAGCAGTTAATAATATGCTACTTAGCTTTCAATGCCCTTTTGAGTAAGCCTACCTTCTCTCAAAAGCTCTTCCTAACTGAGAGCCCTCGAAATTTTGTTTCCTGCATATGGATCACATCCTATGGATATGCGACTTCGTAACTTTTTGTTTCGGGCTCACGCTGACTACTGGAGCACATGAATATTTCAAGTTGGTACTCGAGCTCTGTTGATAGTACTGTCCAATGAGCCCTGTCGCTAGTACTTCTCAGTGAATTCTGTTGCTGGTACTTCTCAATGAGCTTTGTTGCTAACACTTCTCAATGAGCCCTGTCGCTAGTACTTCTCAGTGAATTCTGTTGCTGGTACTTCTCAATGAGCTTTGTTGCTAACACATCTCAATGAGTTCTGTTGCTGGTACTTCTTAATGAGTTCTATGGCTAGTACTTCTCATTGAGTTCTATTGCTAGTGCTTTGCCACATATCCTACTGCTGGTACTTCTCACGAGTCCTGTTGCGTACACCTCCTAATGAGTCCAATTAATAAAGAAAAGAAAGAAAGAAAGAAAGAAAAACAGTTTATTTCCAATAGAGATGGTACAAAAGTACCATCATTGGTTTTTA
>JACJUY010002465.1:37726-52247 GCA_014220935.1 Platorchestia sp. MABIK | reverse complement strand
GGGAGGTTGAAGGGCTTTATTGAGTTTGAATGGGTTTTGTTAGGTTTTATCGAGTTGCATTGTTTTTTGTTCTTTGGATGTTTGGGAGTGTGTGGGTAAGAGTATCTGGGGTGCGTGGGGGACATGCAAGAAAGGGTGTGGCTATATTGTTGAGTGTAAGAATCAGAGAGAAAGTAGTTGAATGGGGAGAGTTGTGAGCAAGAATAATGTGGGGGCGAGTAAACTGGGGGGGTAGAGTCATGGGTATTCGTAAGCGCAAATGGACCGGGATCGGAGAGGAGTTGGGAGGAGAGAAAGGAGTTTTGGGAGAAGTTGTCCGAGTGTGTTGCAAGAGTGGAGAAGAGTTGTAGAGTTGTGGTGATGGGGGACCTGAATGCGAGAGTGGGTGATGAGGTGGTGGGTGGTGTTTTTGGTAGGTATGGAGTAGCTGGGGTGAATGAGAGTCTTGAATACTGAGTGGAGTTGTGTGTAGAGAGTGAGTTGGTGACTGGGAATAGTATGCTTGAGAAAAAAAGTATAAATAAGTATACATATGTGAGTACGAATGGAGGTGTGATAGTGGAGAGAGCATTGATGAATTATATTTTGGTTTGCAGGGGAGTGATGGGTCGTTTGCTCGACGTGCATGTGTTCCGTGGTGAGGTGAATGGGATATCGGATCATTACTTGGTGGGGGAAAGTTGAGAGTAAGTGGAGTGTGGGGAGGTGTTGAATGTAAGCAAGTTGCATGAATCTGAGCGTGAGTGTATCAGGGGAAGATGAAAGTAGAGTATGGGAGGGTGAAGGTAAGTGAGGTTGGTGGAGTGGAAGGGGAATGGAAGTTACTTAAAAATGTGGTGGAAAAATGTGCAAGGGAAGTGTGTGGGGTAAGGAAGGTTGGAGGGGGGATTAGAAAGGGGAGTGAATGGTGGAACAGAGAAGTCGGAGCGGCTGTGAGAAGAAAGCGGGGGGCGTTCGAAAGGTGGCTGCAAAGGGGCAGCTGGCACAATTTCGAAGAGT
The DNA here is from genome assembly GCA_014220935.1 of Platorchestia sp. MABIK. Taxonomy (NCBI): domain Eukaryota; kingdom Metazoa; phylum Arthropoda; class Malacostraca; order Amphipoda; family Talitridae; genus Platorchestia; species Platorchestia sp. MABIK. Next base: position 51,248 of record JACJUY010002465.1, on the reverse strand, counting down.
ATAAGGAGAGGAAGAAAGAGGTGCAAAGAATGGTAAGGAGAGCAAAGAGGGCAGCGGATGAGGAGTGGGGGAGGAAGTTGGAAGAGGACTTCATGGAGAGAAGGAAGGCTTTCTGGAAAAAAGTAAAGAGAATTAGGAAAGGACAGGTGGAGAGTGAGGCAAGAGTGAAGGATGCAAAAGGTAGGCTGCTAGTGGAGGGTTGTGATGTGAGGAATAGATGGGCGGAGTATTTTGAGGAACTGCTGAACGTGAAGGATGATAGGGTTGCGAGAGTGGTAGCTGTTGGAAGTGATGTTAGAATGCCTGTGTTTGGAGAAGTGAATAAAAGTCGAATAAGAAGTGTAGAAGTGAATGGTGCGTTGGATGTGATGAAAAATGGGAAAGTTCCAGGTATAGATGGCTGTACGGTTGATATTCTAAAGAAAGGAGGAAATGTGGTTGTAGAATAGTTGGTACGTTTGTTTAATGTGTGTTTTGAGGCTAGTAAAGTGCTGGTAGATTAGAGTTGCGCGTGTGTAATTCCGTTGTACAAGTGGAAAGGTGATAGGTATGAGTGCCGTAACTCTAGAGATATAAGTCTACTGAGTGTCGTTGGGAAGCTGTGTGGAAGAGTTTTCATTGGAAGAGTGAGAGAGATGACGGATCGTGGGCTGGCTGACGAACAATGTGGTTTTAGAAGTGGTAGAGGTTGTGTGGATCAAATGTTTACTGTGAGGCAGGTAAATGAGAAATACTTGGCAAAAGGAAAAGATGTATATTGGGCATTTATGGGTCTAAAGAAAGCGAATGACAGAGTGGACCGTGAGGCTTTATGGCAAGTTGTAAGCTTGTATGGAGTGGGTGGGAGACTGTTGAATGCGATCAAGAGTTTCTACATTGATAGCAGAGCATGTGTGAGAGTAGGGAATGAGGTGAGTGAGGGGATCCCGGTTGTGACAGGTGTGAGACAGGGATGTGTGATGTCACCGTGGTTGTTTAATTGGTTTATGGATGGTGTAGTGAGAGAAGTAAATGCCATAGTGTTGGGAAAAGGTGCGCAGTTGGTGGGTCAAAATGGCATGTATTGGGAAGTGTGTCAGCTGTTGTTTGCAGATGATACAGCGCTTGTGGCTGATTCAGAGGAAAAACTGCGGGGACTGGTTGCAGAGTTTGATAGAGTGTGCGAAAGGCGTAAATTGAGGGTAAATGTGAATAGAAGTAAGGTGATGAGATGTTCAAGAGGTGGAGTGTTTGGAACTTTCGATGTGAGGACGAATGGTGAAGTGTTAGAGGAGGTAAAGCATTTTAGGTACCTCGGGTCGAATGTGGCTGTTAAGGATAGTATGGAAGTAGAAGTGAGGCATCGAGTGAGTGAAGGCTGTATGACATTGGGGGCAATGAGGAAAGTTTTTGAATGCAAGAGTTCGAGTATGAATGCTAAGAGGGGGCTGTATGAAAGCTTGATCATGCCAGTTTTGTTGTTTTGTTAAGCAGGCGGGTGGCTGAAAGAGTGCTTGGATGGTTTAGGCATGTTGAAAGAATTAATGTTGAGCGGCTGGTGAAAAAGATTCATACGTTTGAAGAGAGTGGTATTAGAGCGCGAGGTAGACCACGGATGTGTTAGATGAATGGGGTGAAACGTGCTTTGTATGAGAGGAGTCTGACTGTGGACGTGGCGAGAGGGATGACTGAGGACAGAAGTGAGTGGGGGCAGTGCATAAGAAGGTAATTTTATTTATTTTTGACGCGGGACTGGAAGCCTGCCCGCGTGTGATGGAGTTGACCTGTCCTGTGCGGGAGGATGGGCTGCACTCAATGAAGCGGTAATGGGTAAACCAGCTATAACTGTCGGGCCTGACTGTGGAAGATGGTTGTGCTGGGCTGCTGCTGATCCTGGCAGTTCTGGCGGAGCCAGTGTGTCCTCTCCCGCCTCCTAGTGACTTAAAGTGATGATTGTGGCCTGCTGTCGGCTACCCTCCCATAGGGAGGAGAAGCCTGGTATATGTATGTATGTATTGGATTGCGATATCCCAAATTATACTAATAAGGAATTTTTTTAATGCATATATTAATAATATGTGTGTTCAGTGTGAACACACCTTAAGTTACTCCACTCAAAAGCAGTAGCTACCAACCTATTAGGAGTATGATTTAGTGACTTATAAAACTTTGATTTTCTGGCTCTCTCTGTCTTGGTGTCAGTGTAGTCAAGTGTGATACCGCATGCTCTCTGGCATGTCAGTGTAGTCAAGTGTGATTTAGCTTTTTTGGCCTAATAGTTTCCTGTTTACCAAATCATTTTCTTCTGCATTAGCATCAACAACAGTGAAGTCAACTGTACCACCACCAGTAAAATAAAGTTGGACTTCTGAGTTCCTTTGCACTTCTCAAGAGGAGAAAGAAAAAGTAGATGTTCAAGTGGGAAAATTTTTCTTTAGTTCAAATATTAATTCCAATGTGACAGAGAGTAAAGAGTTACACAAGTTCTGTTTTGTGGTGCGACCTGGATACATTCTGCCAGACTATACCGCCACTCGACATTGTCTGTGACAATGTTTAAAATTGGTATAGGTCTGGGCAGGGAAAGCTCAAATGCTCCTCAAAATATTCAAACACTTGAGGCAAAATGCTGATCTCTAAGATGATGCAATTCAGACCAACCACTGCCAGGAGACTTTCACATGACGGCACAAATTGTGTTGTGCAATCCAAAGGAAGCAATTAAGGTTCAAATTAGATTGAGTATATTAAGTTAGAAAATGAAGTCAATAAAAGAAAAACAATAAAACCTTCGTTGTGTTTTTTTAATAAGTTTGTGCATTCTTTAAATTTAAGTTGGTATTTCTCGTAAATTTCTGGTGTTTTTGAGGTTGGTTTTTTAGGTAATTTTTGTTTTTTTGTGTGAGTTTTCATTGGTGGGTTCTTAAAGGCCAACCTTGATTTAGTTTGGCCCAATGAAGTTGAATGATTTACTTCAGGAAATAATTTGAAACCTCTCACCTCGGGCAATATTTGTTTGAGAGACCTCTGAGATTCTTATTCTACAAACATCGAGAATGTTGGAAGAATTTTTTGTGTACGATAGTCGTATGGAAAGGTAATAAATGATAGTTTGAAACCATTACCCTGAAATGGTTCAACAATTTTCATGTACTTACTATCCATGCACGTTCTTGATGTGTACGAGTATGAACCGCATACTCTGAAAAAATTATAGTCATACTTAATTTACTCAGTTTAATCAATAAGAACTATAATCTGTTCGAGTTTCGTGTATGCCTGCTTAATGATAGTTTAATACACACCAAATTTAATGAGTTCACACACTTTTGTCGTCCTCACTGTAGTCAGCCTTTGTGTAGGTGTTGAAGGTGTTGAGGTGTTGAAGTGATAGGATGAAGAAAGTTGATTCTACTGCAGTTTGCTACGTTATCGCCAGCATGAAGAGACAGAAGAGTGTCTGAGAAGGATAGTAAAACTATGAGGAGGAGAGAATAAAAAGTAAAAAGAGGGAGTGGATCACGCTCGGATCATGTTTATGATGGCAAAAACACCAAGAGATTCTGTGAAATTCTATTCTTAATTTTCATAATTTCCAAGTAATCATGCGACTTTCAATAGGTTGCACTTATGCGTAAACATGTACTATCACTTTTTGCACATCAATAAATTTCAGCGTAGTTTTATAGATAGCTAAACAATAACTGCCTGACGAATTATGTAATACATCGCACATACACTGGTCGCCTCCAGTTTAAAAGATTAATGCATTTTGCTGTTGCTCTTGTTTTGTGTGTTGTTTACTCCATTTTGAGCGTTAGACTAAACTGCACCTCATCTGTGAGCGCAGGAGCCTGGGCTCAGCCAAATTGCTGTCGTTATCCTGTAATTATTACGAGCGATGCCAAGCATTGAGGGAGCGGTGCACACACACACAAAACTCTGGAGAAAATTTTCGTCGTTATCAATGGTGAAATTTTAATACAAAATTATGAACAGGAATACTAGTTTCGAAATTTCATGCGATCATAATTTTTTTTTCATAAATGAAAATGTCTTAAAATGAGCATTTTTATATCTTGCGCTTGGCTACCTATCCATATACCCGCCACCAAAGAATGCATGTGCTTCTATTTAGGTGACTGTAATTACTCTTACCAAACCATTTTTATTGAAAATTTAAGCTACACAGTTCTATCATTTCTATTATAGAAATTTCAAGTTTTGTGAGAACAAACTACTTTATTACTTAACATGAACTATTGAGAATTTTCTCCTTGGTCCCCGAAAGCTCTAAAATCTACTTTGTAGGTGAAAGCAGTCGCGCCTATCTTGAGCACGTAGGACGAAACTAAGCTCCTGCAGCACACGCACGTCCTGTGAACGACAGCGGTGGGCAATGTACTTTTTTGGGAAATATTTTTTCGGGGCAACTGACACATGAGTGAAAAAAAATATTTTTTTAAAACTTTTTTTGTTGCTACGGCTTTGCTCTCTCAAAAAGATTGCGCGTACACTCGTTTGGTTCGCTAGAATTTCATCTAAGTTGGTCATTTTAATTAAAGCATGCGCATAGTTTCAACGCTTTGAACGACTTTCTGATTTATATATCGAAAAAAGCTTGCATGGTAAAAGTTCGATAAGCCTACTCCAACTTCTGAGTGTGTGTAATATTCCTTCTGTGATGTTTCTAATAAGAAAGTGTACTATGACATGCTTTTGCTGTAGCGAGCTTACTTTTGAAGTAGAAATTTACCGCAGTGATAGCATGCTATTGCGTTTAAAACTCCCAAATGGGGATGATTTTTAAACTCAAAAATAATTATGAAGCCGTCGATCAATCTACCTCTTTAACTCTGCAGAGAGTAGCTGCGTGCTGCGTCTGCTCTCGGTGTTGTCATAATTTCCACTGCAGCGAGACACGTGGCATTCCGGTGCATCTTACTTACGAGGCATGCAATGAATTAACCAATATACTAAATTTATCAGTCACAAACCATTTTTTGTTGTATGACACGATTTTTTCATTAAAACTAACAATGACATTAAGCATTTCAAGTTTTCCAGCATGGTTACTTACAAGCAGTTTTTTTTTCATTGGAGCGTCACATATTATTATTCCCCAAGCGTGTGCACATTGTTGAACTTGAAGGCTCATTACTTCATTATTTTCATTTCAAAACTTTGTTTCTTTCAGCCATCCTTGAAATTCTCTCGGCAAGAAGCGTTAGGAAACAAATGAGGCCGCAGCTGAAGTAATGCAAATGACAGTGGTCTCTTAAGATATAATTCTTGGTAAAATAAATTGGGATAATAATTTGACAGAAAGATCATTGCCGACAACAGAGACAAAATTATAAGTTGCTTAATTAACGTGTTCCATCAATGTAACATTATACAGCATTTCAATAACACTAAATATCTCTAACACTATTACTCCCGCCGACCGTGCTAATTGAGCTTTTAATCCGAGCAGTTGGAGGTTAACTTTTTTCCCAGAAAGAGGAAGTGGCTGCCGCAAATTAATTCTAGCTCTCCATTTGTTTAAAACTGATTGTCAATCATCCTAAATCTATTGAGCTGCTAGGTCGCGCTCATTATCTTCGATTAATGGGGTAATGGGTGAGCGTTGAAACCTTTCGCTGGTTCAATGAGGCTTTTCATTAGAGGCATTGTAAAATCAGGAGAGAAGCTCTTCAAAAGCAAATTATTTCTGGTCGATAAGCCAAATTTAAAGCCCTTCAAATGCTTGGATTGGCGTTTGTGCAATGAATTTTCAGAACATTTGAAATAGAATGCCTGCCAACTGCTATGACAAGACTTGATTTCCGAGCTGCCCATGCTGGTGAGAAGTTCATTCACTCAAATATTTTGCCTATTCAACTGTTTTTTTCTGGTGTTTCGTTCATGCTTCTATTAGTCTTGGGTCTTTGTGTCATGTATTTATGAATTGAAAATTTGTTAGAGTAAAATTATTAAAATTTAAAATGATTTAAAATTTTAATAATATCTAATATGATTTTCACGTAATTTCGTTTTTTAAATTATTAAAATTAAAGAAAATGTATGCACAACTCCGCATAACCATCTGGTATACCGTTTTAAATCTTACTCCAATTATATAAATGACTGGAACTTCACCTGACTGTCTTCACGTAGTTCATAGTGAATTTTTAAAAAAACTCAGAGTGCCCTCATCCACGTAGGTGTTATGGCGAGGGCGCAGTCCACCGAGGCGAAGGGCAGAGATGCGGCTACTCCGATGCGCTCCAGCCACGTTGCGGGCACTCAAGTCTAGCCAACGTCTGTCCCCTGTGACTATCATACCACATCATCTCCATTCCTGACGTTCGTGTGTAGCATTATTGAGGATAGGCATTATTGAGGCTCCTCTGGTGATGGCAGAAAACGGTAGAGACGACGAGGAAAATTGTTAGGGAATCCCATCTACTCAGTGAGCTAGTACTTTTTTCTCACTAAAGTTAGGAGCTGAAAAACCATTGCGATTGTAAACGAGCCAGTGAAGATGATGCTTTTCTATCCCTTTTACTTCTGCACTGTCATATCCACACCATAGTTCTTTGGCTATTATAAGTTCAAGTGCATTCACCCTTTGCATCGTTCTACTCTATCGTCACTCGCACCTTTCCTCCTATGAGCTTTTTTTATTTCTTATGACAGCTATTTTGCCCCTAAAATCAACCCTATCACCCCTCACATCAGCTCCATCACTCCTCATCTTAGCCTCATAGATCTTCACCCCCAAAACCACCTTAATCTCTCCCCAAGACCGCACGCCGAATTATGGTGAAGGCATTTTTGTTCTACCCTCTCGAAGATATTTGTTCAGCTTGGTTCTTCGTTTGCTCGATTTATTTCTTACGTCCAATTTGAACAGCTTCTTTTCTCATGAGGCATTTATCTGACCTCTAAACTCGCTTTTTTGGCCCAATCAAGATAAGTATTATTTTATGTTGTGTTATTATAGAAGCGGAGTAGTTTTTCAAATAAGCTAATGCTCGTTCATTGATCGCTTTTATCAGATTAAAGGAAATGTAACCGTAAAGCAGGAACCGACATTGCGAGGTGCTTTGGTTTCCAGAGTTGTGCGGGTTGGTGAGCTTTTAACGTCAAATGCTCCGTGCTGACAGCATCGTTATCTTTAGCATTACTCACGAATGTCACTTCGCATGTCCGATCTTGACTGCGGAGGATCAAGACGTCTGTGTAAAAAAGCGTCTCAGTCCAGATGCTTTTTCTATTATTCAAAATCAAGACAAAGAAATGAAATTTAAAAACTGGAGGCATAAAAACTAAAACATTAGAAAATACCTTTGGGCAGCAATCGTGACTCGAGAGCTTTTGTAAATATTTAAAAAAATAAGAGAGAGGTGACGAATATTTTCTACGTTTTCCCTGCATGAGAGCAAGTTGAAAAATTTCAAAATATTTTCTTCTTCGCTCTAACGAGTAGTGGGTGGGTACGAAGTAATGTTGAAACAATATGAAATGACTTTCTCCCTTAACTGCAGTAAAAGGAGAAAGGAAGTCAGGGCGGTTATTCTGAGTTAAAAAATGAAGTCAACATAGCTATATTTTTCTCACCGTAAGATTCGTTTAAGGCCTTAGTGTGAGTTTCAGAAATAAAATGCCGGGTGTGGTTCGGTTTTCCGCCAATTTGCCTTGTGTGCATATGTATGTGTGAGTGAATGTGATGAGAGCAGCTGGCCTGGCAAGTTAAAAAATGAGAAGAAGAATTAATTTTCCGGTCTATAAATAAAGAATTAATTAACCGGAGAGAGAGGAAGTTACTTTTGGAGCATCAACAGCAGCGGATGAGATTGAGTGGGTAATTTAGGATCCTGGGCGAAAAAAAGAATGACTAAGAGCAGTTCATTCCCCAGAAGCTGATGCAAAATAATTTATGATACATTGGTTTAAATTACTTGGTTAAAGGGACCTCATTCAAACTAATGTCCTGTATATACATTTACAAAAACAAATTTAAATAGTTATACAGACTTAATTATAATCTCAGTATAGAAAGAAATTCATCTTTAAAAATTTGATCGTGCATCCTCTGCGCAGTCCGGTTTTTGAATCTAGATTGCTACTTACATTACATACTTCATTTCAGGAAAAAAAAGGAGAACGGAAAAGGAGAATATAAGTTGCCTTTCCCTTCAGGACTGGTAACTTCATGTGTCAAGAATTTTTTAAATCCTTAATTTTATTCCCCTGAACCATTACCTACTGCTCGCAAGAAACATTTTATTTTCCATTTCCGTTCTTTGGCAAGCAGTCCGAGATGCTAAAAAAAGATCTTTGCTTGCTGCTGTCTAAAAAATTTGTTTATGTGGGCTTCAAAATAGTATTGGTTATATTTCCAATGGATCGATTCTTAGGGGATCTCACGCGTAAGATAAAAAGAAGAACCAAAGTAAAATATACATTTTTTTATTTATTTCATTTTTATGGCAAACGTTTCGGAATGTTTTAATTCCATGTTCAGTGCTGAAAAAGTACCAAAAGGTCAAAAAGATAAAAAAAACTTAAAATACAGAAAATTCATAAAAATTCAAAAAATAAGCATTCAAACATCTATAAAACTTTAGTCCTACTAATAATTCAACTACAGTAAAAACGATCATTCTCATTGGCTCAATCACCCACCCTTTTACAAGTACACACATTCATACATTTACACATGGGAACCTAACAAACAGACGTGCGCAAACACACTCCACATACATACACACAGAAATATGTCAGTAGATTGACGCAATGTTTAGTTTCCCCGCACTCAAGTCTTTATTTAAGTCAGGCTTATGAGAAGATATGAACAAAGATTCTAAAATGCGACGATCTTGTTCGTTGTTGGTGGTACATAGAGTGGGAGAAATTTTTGGTTCTGAAGGGATGATTAAATTGCTGACAATGATCTCGGATTGATGAATGAGAAGGAGAGGAAAGTATGTGACCGGTTCTATGGGAAATTCCTGAATGTTGGCTGTGTCTAATAAATTGTTGAAGTTTAGTACTACCAACATAAGTCTGCATGCGGCAGTCACACTTATAAAAATAAACACATCCACTCCACAGGCATTCCTCCAGACGTTCTTTCCTCCTAAAATATGAACCGATTTTAAAACTATTTCTGTAAAACACTCGGATGTCAACTGAAGTGAAAAACCTACTAACCAGAAATACAACTTCTCTTTTCAGTTCCGAGTTCATATAACCCATAATAGGTAGCTCTACACACAATTTCTGTTTTGCTGCTCTCAAGGTGACAGGAGAGGGACAGTATTTTTTATCTAGAAATTATCTGACCGAATTAGCAATTTAATCATCCTTTCAGAATAAAAAATTTCTCCACTTTATGTACCACCAACAACGAACAAGATCGTCGCATTTTAGAATCTTTGTTCATATCTTCTCATAAGCCTGACTTAAATAAAGACTTGAGTGCGGGGATACTAAACATTGCGTCAATCTACTGACATATTTCTGTATGTATGTATGTGGAGTGTGTTTGCGCACGTCTGTTTGTTAGGTTCCCATGTGTAAATGTATGAATGTATGTACTTGTAAAAGGGTGGGTGATTGAGCCAATGAGAATGATCGTTTTTACTGTAGTTGAATTATCAGTATGATTAAAGTTTTATAGATGTTTGAATGCTTATTTATTGAATTTTTATGAATTTTCTGTATTTCAAGGTTTTTTATCTTTTTGAATTTTTGTACTGTTCCAGTATTGGTTAATGCGTATGAAACAGGGTCCCATTTTAATTACGAGGACAGACTACTTAACGGCATCCTCTGCTCCGTCATTTATACAGTGCGACCCACGGTATTAGTTCAATTTGATTTTTCTTCGAAACTCTCATTTATACCTTGATATTTTAAAAATATGTCGTACAGTCATCAAGTACAATGTTCATAATCCTATTATTTTAGAAATTGTTTGCTTGTTACCATTAGAAAATCGCTTATATCAAATCCACGCTCTATTTTCTGAACCACGATATTAGACCGAGGTATGAAAATTAATTAAATATCAGTATGAAAATTAGTAGATAATACTTCAAAAGGTACTTTTAACGGAAAGCAACTGTGAACAAGGCAAACAAACAAGAAAAATTAGCTCAATTTTTAATGTAACGGCCATTACATTTTATTACCTCAAAAATGCGTTCATTAACCGAATTGGTCGAATTTTGAATAGTAGTACCATCAATGGATCTTACGTGACTTATATAGCCATTACAATAATTCTGTTTGGGAAGAAAATGCTTGCCATCTGAATAAACTTAGAGCTTGATGATAGACCACAGATTCTCAATTGGGTTTAAATCTGGAGAATTGGGTGGCCACACCATCAAATTCTGGTTTTTGAACCCAAGAGAAGCAAGATATTCTTTCGTAGGTCTGGCTGAGTGCGATGGTTCATTGTCTTGCATGAAAACCAACTTTTTGCTACGATGCAAAGTCTGATCGTGCAGCCAAGGAACAAGACGTTCATCGAGGAGAGCGCAATAATTCGCAGAATTAATTTTAACTCCTTCACGGACCATTATTGGGTCTACAAATTTATTATTCACGAACCCAACCCACAACATAACACCACCACCGCCTTGATGGCGGCGAAAACGATGGTGGAGCTTACCCTCAAATCCAACCCATCCTTTGGACCATCCGTCTGGGCCATCGAGGGTCGCTCTGGTCTCATCCGTGAATAGAATACATTTTATTTCCTGTTTCATATACGACCTAACCCACTCAACTCTCAGGAGCATGTGCCTTTGTGTCAATAGAGGCTTTTTCCTTGGAGATTTCACCTTTGCGATAGTCCTCAAGATACCGTTGCGGGTAGTTTTTGGGCCTTCATTCAGACCAGAGTTTTCAAAAATTACTTTGCTGGTGCTTCCTGGCTTCTTAAAGACTTCATAATAGATTTTTCTGATATCTCGTGTGTTTAGAGCTTTTAATTCGCCTTTCTAAGACCGTTCCTTTCGAGTGGAAGGATCCCTCAAGAAACGTTGAATTGTTTTAACATGGTGGCCTAAAATCCTAGCTATAGAGGCACAAGAGGTCTTCTTGGCAGTTTCCTTTATAATGGTTAGCTTTTCTTCGTCTGTTAGGTCCTTAGCACGTCCCATTTTGAATTTTATACAAATGGACTAATAGTGGGGTTCACCGTATATTATGTACAAAAAAACAAGCTAAACAAAGGAAAGTTGTGCAACCAGCCTCTCCAGAAGACAAACAAATATTGCCTGATGAACTAAGCACACATTGTTGCCATATTAAGACATAATTCTCTCCAGGCAGAGGATTTTCAACGAAAATCAATAAAAAAATTGTTGGACTAATACCGTGGGTCGCTCTGTAGATATTGTTGCGCATGGTGTGCGTCGGAATACGTGGGTTCGACCATTCGAGCCCTGGATATTCGTGTGGCTGAGCATGCCGGTAGGAGTTTTCGAACTAAACAATTACTCTCTTCCCCTCCCCAATCTGCTGTTCGCTCTCATGCAGAGAGTTGGGACCTTCCAGTTCGGCTAGACGATTTCAAAGTAATTTCTTCTACATCCGGTGTAATTAACCTTCGCATTTCAGAATCCCTGTTCATTTTAAAAGATAAACCTACCTTAAACAATACGCAATTCACCTTTCCTCTGCAATTAGTGTAGTTTCTATCTCTTTTTATTTCATAAATTCCACTGATGAATGTATTTTGACCTTGTTATAACTCTGTGTTCGTGTATTTTTTCAGAAAGTTGAAAATGACCAACAAATTGGACAAAACGTTCTTTTTTAATTATTAAAATGTTTTTTAAATATGAATCTTAATAAAGCGATTTTCGTTGCTCTTTTATTCATCGTTATACTTCATTTCAAAATGTTGAGGTGTATCAGACACTTTTGATGAATGCATATTTGCTTAACGGCTTTGTTCTTGAACCGTAGACAATGAAAAGTTAAAATCTGGTAAAAAATTGGTGGCACTAATGATAGATATTACATGCACATCTCATACAAATTGATCACAAAATATCAAAAATTTCCGTAATGTTTTTTTTTCATCTCCTCATTATATTTTTACCTCCGTCCCATAGAATTTTAACTTGTATAACTAATGTCAAGCACCCACTGCCGGAAAGAGTGCAGCAACGCTGTTATAGCAGCGCATTGTCTTTTATTTCAACATGAACGTACTCATGAATAACATGAATATGATTCTTTTCATGACTTTCACAAAACCTTAAACATGAGAACTCTTATTCGTTTTGACGTGCATTGAAGCAGACACGTACGCTATAGGCGAGCTGCAGCCAAAGCTGCCCTGTAATGTGGGTGCGCTGCCATGCCGAAAGCCGAAGCTCGTTCGCTCATTGCGCAGAGAATACTGGCCTCTCAGTGAGATTTTATCCCGTGGTTTAACTGCGCGAGATGCTCATCGTCAAAGTAACTCTGGTATTCTGCAAAAGTGGAAATCTCAAGGGAAAACTAAACTTAACTCAAGTTGCCGTTCTCGGATGCTCAATAGAGTAGCGTACTCAAAGTGAGGGAAAAATGTGGAAATATCTCCTTTTTTGGTTTGTGAGACTTACTTTGCATGCTCTCATAGACGTGCATAAAACTCCCTCAGCGTCTGATGTTAAGCCAGGCCATTGTCTTCTGTGCACGGAGCGTCCATGCAGATGTTCAGTTTTTCCAAAGTCTTCCCATGAATATGCATGAGGGGTGAGTACGACAGTCTCTCCCGCTGACGCTCTTGCTCAGCATCTATTTTTGTTTGGTCTCAGTGTTCGGGCTGGGCACAAATGTAACAAGCACGAAATGAGCTGCTTGTAGTATGTTGCATAGCATCTCGAGCACTCATTACTTTGATGAACACTAACGAAAGTTATCGCAGTGAGTCACTAAGGGATAACTGATTTTAATTGCGATGAGTTAAAAGAATTACAAGCCTCGGTATATTGCTTCACTCAATACATCAGCCGGCATATTGGGCCACAGGTAGTGTTAACTAAACACCGCCATCCTGCGTAGTTCCATTAATTAGCCTACTTGAAGATGCTTAGCTGGACGTCGAAGGAGGTGCAGATCACAACGAATTTCAAGTGAAAAACTGGTATTTTAAAACAAAGAAATATCTTTTGTCTTGGCTTGAATAATGAAAAGAACACTTATTACACGCTAACAAGTGAATATAACATTTTAAAAGGTAGTAACTACTTTGAGTGTCCTTATTTAAGATAGGAAAGGAATATTTATAGCCCTTCATTTACCAATGTGTAAATATCACTCGGAACCATTGACTGCCCATCAGAGTGAATATATGCAGCTCTAACATACAATGTGCTCCCTCACACCGCCATACTCATACAGCAACACTCATACAGCAACACTCATACAGCAACACTCATACAGCAACACTCATACAGCAACACTCATACAGCAACACTCATACAGCAACACTCATACAGCAACACTCATACAGCAACACTCATACAGCAACACACATACAGCAACA